>CAJHQP010003967.1:0-60498 GCA_905132765.1 Moricandia arvensis | reverse complement strand
TGCTGTTCTTCAGCTTACTCTCTCCTAAACTCTTTTAAACTTACACTGAGTTCTATGATTATGCTTTGAGCTGCTGGGACCTGTTAGAAAATGAATAACAAGACTCAAGAACACTGGGAGAAAGAGAGTTTGATTCGTGTGAAGAAGAGAGAGAGTGAGAAAGTGTGTTTGTATCTGTGAGTTTATGAGAATTATAGAGAGGTTACGCCAAGAACATATGAGTTCCGCTCAAGAACATGAAGAACAGCAAGAGAGAGAGAAGAGAGAGAAGAGAGATTTTCGAGAGAGAGAGAGAGAGAGTTTAGGGAAGAAGAATGGTTTATTCTCCTTCTCTTAGGTCTTTACACTCAATGGTCTATTTAAAGGAAAACTACAAGGGTTTCCTCAGACCAGAAATACAATAAACAAAGCAAGAAGGACAAATAATAATAAACAAAGGGGTAGGAACAGTCCAAACTGTCCCACTGTCTTGAATCAGGTTCAGAGCAGGGATAGTGACTGGTCCCAACGGATTGATTGCCTTCTTCACATGTGATCCCATTCTTTTATTATTCAAAATATCTTTCTTGCCTTAGACAGATGAAGCTTAGCCATCCAGAACCCTCTTAGGTGTGCTTACTCCTTTTCTTGATGTGCAAGACACACCACAAACCCTAGGTTGTACGGACAAGCTTGATTCACAAGTAACCTTGGATCCGAGTTTTCCTTGCTTATTACTGCTTCATCTCAACACTCCCCCTCAAGCTTGACCATTGGGACTCGTCAAGCTTGGAAAACATGAAGCATTCCCTCATAAAAACTTTTAGCTTGCAAAAACCTCTTGGGAGAAAACCAAGCCAAGGAAAAAGAGTAGAACACCTCATGGCTAAGAGGATCAGTGAGATGGGAGATCCATGAGTCCAAGCTTTGAATGAATGAACTCACAGACCTTTGAACTTGCTGCTTTGGTGAAGATATCAGCTAACTAATCTTCACTTCAGTGTAGCAAGGCAGGATAATTTTCTGCTCCACAGCTTGTCTGACCTTGTGGCAATCAACCTCAATGTGCTTCGTCCTTTCATGGAACACATTGTTGGATGCTATGTGGATTGCTGCCTGATTGTCACAATGCATAGTGATGGGAGTTATAGTCTCTATACCCAAGTATTTTAGCAGATTCCTGATCCAAATCAGCTCACTAGTAAGCTTCCTCATTGCTCTATATTCTGCTTCAGCACTTGAGCATGATACTATCTTCTGTTTCTTGCTCTTCCAAGTGACCAAGTTGCCTCCAATGAAGGTGCAGTAGCCTGTTGTAGACCTCCTGTCTATTCTATCTCCAGCCCAATCTGCATCACAGTACCCAACAATTTATGTGCTCTTGTTACGTCCCAACCATACTCCTTGTCCTGGTGCTTCTCTTCGATATCTCAAGATCCTCTCCACCATGTTCCAGTGATGTATCTTGGGTGTTTGCATAAATTGACTAACTTGATTCACAGCAAAGCACACATCTGGTCTGGTGATGGTAAGATAGATAAGTTTCCCCAACCATTCTCCTATATTGCTTGACATCTTCATAGGGCCTATCTTCAATCTCCTATATGGTATATGGCAACATGTCTAATCTGAGAAGGGTGTTTGAAATCAAGAAAGAGATCAACAACCTGAAACAAGGTGAAGGAGAGTTCAACCAGCATCTTGGAAAATTTAGAAGTTTATGGTCAGAGCATAACATGCTAAGACCAAGTTCTAGTGATCATGAAGTCTTAAGAGAAAGGCAAGAACAGGATGTGGTCTTTAGTTTACTACTCACTCTAAATCCATCATACAGTCAGCTGATCGAGCATGTTCTTAGAAGACAGGCTCCCATGTGTAGAAGGTGTGTGTGCGCTTATCCAGCAAGAACAAGCTACTCACACACTCTTTGAGAAGGAAATGAAGTCAGGTTATCCTACAAAGAACACGCTAAGCAAGAATGGGAAATTTGTGTTGTTTCATGAGTACAAGAGGACTAAGAAACAACATAGAAGAAATATTTTGAAACAAAAGAAGATGGATATTAGGATGGCCAGGAATTTGCTCAAGCAGATTGAACCTCAGCCATTTGAAGGAAAGACCATGTATTCTGCCTTAAGTAGTGATTCAAATGGAGAAGGAGAGTGGAGAAGTGCAGCTGGTGCTACCAGAACTGATGACTCAGTGACCAGGAGTGATCTGAATGACTTCATTAGATCTGCCAAGGCCATCATTTCAGCTAAGAAGGCAGGTACAGACTCTAAACCTATCATTATAGATCCAGGAGCTAGTCACCATATGATTAGTGATTGGAATCTGATTAGTGATGTAAAGCCAGCCTCAGGGAATGTAATTATAGCCAATGGAGATAAGGTTAAGATAGAAGGGATAGGGAACCTTAGGTTGTTTGATAGAGAATCATCTGCCTTTTATATGCCTCAGTTTACTTCTAACTTGCTATCAGCAAGGAAGGCTACAGTTGATTTGAGTTGTCAAGTGCTATTTAGACATGATGATGTTGAGTTTCAAGACCTAAAGACAGGGCAGGTGACTGGAAGAGGACACAGTCATGATGAACTCTATCATCTCAAAAGAACATAACCATCTTCTTCTATCTGCATGATCAGTACTTCTCTGGGAGTTGATGGCACTACATGGCATGCCAGGTTGGGACATCCTCACGCTAGAGCTCTAAGCCTAATGCTTCCTGGTGTGGTGTTTGAAAATGATGGATGTGAAGCATGTATCTTGGGGAAGCACTGTAGGACAGTCTTTCCAAGGTCAACTACAATCTATGAGAAATGCTTTGACCTTGTTCATTCTGATGTCTGGACTGCTTCTTGTCTGTCTAGAGAGAATCACAAGTACTTTGTGACTTTTATTGATTAGAAGTTTAAGTACACTTGGGTGACACTGATCCAGTCTAAAGACAGAGTGCTTGAAGCTTTCAAGAATTTCTAGACCGATGTCCTCAACCATTTCAGTGCCAAAATCAAGATTCTTGGTCAGATAATGGTGGAGAGTATACAAGTCAAGCCTTCAAGCAGTGTCTAGCTCAGCATGGGATCATACATCAGACAAGCTGTCCTTAAACTCCACAACAAAATGGAGTAGCTGAGAGGAAGAATAGGCATTTGATGGAAGTGGCAAGGTCAATGATGTTCCATACTAATGTTCCAAAGAGGTTTTGGAGTGATGCTGTGATGGCTGCTTTGTAAGTGTGATGATGAACAGAGTGAAGAACAATGAAGAACAGGTAAGAGAGAGTGAGTTTGATTCGAAAAGTAAGGAAAGAGAGTAGGGTAAGTGTTTACTAGACAGAGAGAATAAGAGAGAGAAGGAGTTTATTTCCTTAATATAAAAATGGTTTTGATACACTGCCTAAATAGACAAAGGGAGACAAAAGAGATAATAATAAACTAAGGTGCTCTGGCCGAGAGAAAGGGACAGGTCCTCAACCACCAAGACCCCTAAATGGAACATGTGATCTTTACTATATTTAAATCCTCCACTTGCTTCTGTTGTCCAACGGATCTCTTGACCATTCAAACCAGTTTGAATTCCTCTTGGTCGATTTGAATTAAGTTCCTTGTCTTCAATATTGACCTTAGGTAATAAAGAAGACAAAGAAATGAAGAGGATGAGCTTACTTGGGAGGCAAGGCAATCCGTACAAGTGTATGGAATGACTTGACACACAAGGCACTCGTCCGTGACCTAGAAGGAACTTGAGAAGCAAGGAAAAGAAGAGTCACTCGCCAAGTTTGAATATTCAAACAAGAGTGAACCGTTGGAAAGCAAGGAGACAAAGGAGATGATATGTTTATAGTTAAAGTCACATGTGCTGAACCCTTCCACTTGCAACCAGACCGTTCAGCACCAGTCACTTTCACTCTCAGAACCTCGACCAGAGCATCTTTATTTTATTCATTTCCTTTTGTCTGTTCAGTAGTGTACAGAAGGCATCTTGCCTATTTGATTACTTGTATGCAGTTTACACAAAAGTAAGGAATAGAACTCCTTCTCTATTCTCTCTTATTCTCTCGAGTAAACACTTCTCTCTCTCTCTCCTCTTGTTCTCGAATCAAACTCATTTTTTCTCTTGTGTTCTTCATTCTGTTCTTAACAAAACTTACATGGTATCAGAGCCATTTTGCTCCTAAACCTATTTTTTCTTCCGCAAAACTACTCTCTTCTCTTCACTCTTTCTTTTCAACCGATCAGTTCTTGATTTTCTTGAAGAACATTCTGTTATCCAGTGGATAATAACTCTGTTCTTGCGAGTTCTTCAACTGTTCTTCATCCTTTTTCCTCCTCGTTTTCTTGAGACATAGAGAGATAGCTTGTTCCTATTTGTTTTCTGTCTAAACTCTTATCCGTAAACCAAATATATTCCAGTTTTCTTTCAAAACCCTCAAGAACACCCTTTTACCCACTGGATAATAGCAACTCGAAATGGAGCAAAACAAGGCAGTGGTGATTCCAGTCACTCTTAAAGGAGTGAACTACCTTCTATGGTCAAGATTGATCAAGCATTCCCTTGGTGGAAGAGGTTTATGGTCCCACATCACTACAGGTGAGGCGCCAAAACAAACCAGCCAAGGAGAAGATGGAAAGGAGATTGTGGTGGTAGATTAAGGCAAATGGAGTCAAGAGGACTTTATGGTGCTGAATATCATCCAGAGCTCACTTGATGGTCCCATAATGGAGGCCTACTCTTACTGTGAAACCGCAAAGGAGTTGTGGGATACACTACAAAAGGTGTATGGTAACATATCCAACCTCAGTAGGTTCTTCGAAGTAAAGAAAGCTATCAACTGATTGAACCAGGAAGACATGGACTTTAACCAACACTTTGGTAAGTTCAGAGCTCTCTGGGCAGAGCTGGAGGTGTTGTGGCCGTGTACCACTGACCCTACTATCCTGAATGACAGGCGTGAGCAAGACAAAGTGTTTGGTCTACTCCTCACTCTCAACCCAGCTTACAACGACCTCATTAAGCATATTCTGAGGGCTGATAAACTACCACGTCTAGAAGAGGTATGCTCTCAAATCCAGAAGGAACAAGGCTCAGTTGGTCTGTTTGGAGGAAAAGGAGAACTCAACTTAGCCAACAAGGCTGAGACAGTATCTGCAAACAAGGCCTTCTTCAAACCAGAAGATAGTACGAAGTCAGTGACTTGTGATCATTGTAGGAAGATCGGCCACATGAAGAACCAGTGCTGAATACTTCATCCTCACTGATGATATCCTAGGATGATGCTCTGGAGAGGATGGGATAATCCTTGCAGAAACGAATCAAAAAGACTCAAGTTTCTCAAGGCATGTGGATCGAATGGTGACACAAGAGGGATGGCTCGACTCTTGATACTCCAAGGCTTTCTGATCCAGATATTACACACTAAATCAGAGAACCAAAGCCGGATATTACACACCAGCAACCTTCAATTCGTCCAAAGACAAGAGAGAAGAGAGAAAAGGGTTTTCGATAAAAAGACATGCCTATTTTAGAATGAGGGTAACAAGGGTTTTAATAGAGAAACCAAGGAACATGCTCCTTAGGTTTCGAAAATAACATGACATAAAAACTATAGAATAAAAGCAAAACATAAGATAAATAGATAGAGTCTTCTTTTAGGCTTGGACCGAGATTAGCACCTAGGAGATGTGTAAAGCAGCTTGTGGCCTCGTTAAAAACCTTCCTCCATAAAACCTCTTTGGGACAAAACCGAGAGCATGGAAAATAGCACACACAAGTACTTTGCCTAAGTACTAATTCAGCTAGATGAGTAGATAGCTTGAAAGGTGATCAAGGTATTACGGATCATCAAGCTTTGTCCAAGACCTTCTTCTTGTTTCCATACGAGTCTAAGTAATCCTCCAATGGCTCCATTTAGTTTCTTGATTTTAGAACGAGTCATGGGACCTTCTGGAATGGCTAAGGCATCTTTATCAGCTGGTTTGTCCATGGGTGCATTCCTGGATACATCATCTTCCTTGTTGAGCTGGTCCATGATCACATCACATTCCTTGGTGCTTTCCATGATCACATCACATTCCTTGGTGCTTTCCATGATCACATCATCCCATCCCTCTTCAAAAAGATTTGTCCTCAAATCTGTTTACCTGCAATAGAGGGGACCAAGTCAGTAACATCAAAGTTTAAAATCAGATTACACTTACCCTGCAAGCCTCTTTGATAGGCATTGTTGCTGACTGGTTTGGATATGTAGAAGGCATTGATCCATTTAGTTCCTGATTCATTACTCAAACCTGATACATGGAAACAAAGCAAGTTAGCACATGAAAATTTATCAAAGAGTAATAATCTTATCCCAAATTCGTTTTTGTTCGGTTTAGGCTTGTATGCTGCATCTGGTGGTGCTTCTTTGATGAGGATGAAGCCAGTGACGTCTTGGTGCATATCCTGATCCAAATCAGGTGGCTTGAACTGCTTGTCTTCCACATGCTTGTTCTTCCTCCTTGTATGCTTCCAAGCTTCATCGTAATCTGCACATGGCTCTTTTGACAAAAACAAGTGCATTATATCTGTGTAATAGATAAAATAACTCTTGA
This sequence comes from Moricandia arvensis, assembly GCA_905132765.1. Classification (NCBI taxonomy): domain Eukaryota; kingdom Viridiplantae; phylum Streptophyta; class Magnoliopsida; order Brassicales; family Brassicaceae; genus Moricandia; species Moricandia arvensis. The sequence continues at coordinate 53,926 of CAJHQP010003967.1, read as the reverse complement.
AAACATGATCACTTACCTTAGCATGCTCACCTGGTCGCCATATATAGGATTGATATGTTCTAAACTCAGTTAATTCAGAATAAAGTAAGTGTAGGTGTACCTGAGTTTTAGAATCAGTAACTTGCAAATCTAACTTGGTTTTAGCCTCAAACTGGTTTCTTGTAGATGTAGGAAGGACTAAGAATGTGGGATAGGTTGATTCATAGTTTATATCCTTCTTTCCAAAGAGTGTACACCTCAAAACAGTTTTTCCTGTACCAACAGCAAGCAAATCAGGTTTCATGTTCTTCTTTGAGTTTAGATAGTTACCTCGGATTGGTTTCTTTGGACATTGTTGTAGACTAAGTTGATCTGGTGGTTTCTCCTTGATTTGAGAAGAAAAAATGAGTTCTTCTCCTGATCCAGTGATCACTTCACCATTTTGTCTAGTGAATTCTCCATTTCCAATCATGGTTTGATAATCTCTGCAATGGTATTGAAGTTGATGCATATCTGGTGGCTTCCATATCTTGATATGGTCAAGAAGCAAGGTCCTTTGGTCAATTCCCAACTCCTTATGATCCCTGATGGTTCTAGCACGAGAAGAGAAGTCTCCAATGGTGATAAGTATGCTGTAATTTGCTCCAGGTATCCATGAGTAGGTCTGTAACCTTCCAGCACAATCAGATAGAAGCTTCTCTTGGGAATGATCCAAACCGACAAGTTTTGCAAAATTAGAAATATCTTGATGATCATGTGGCCATTTGCTGTGGTTTCTGGCTCGTTTGATCCATGACAGAGCTGGTGAAATTATCCAATTGATTTCATAATGAAAATCTTGCTGAGCTGAGACGTGGAACACCAGTTCTTCAGAGGGTACGAAATCAACAAAACCAGGTGTTACTGCATCTGGTTCCCTCTCAATCTTGTTCCTGAGATTCCACAGCTCTCCTCCAGGCTCAAATACATCATTCTTCATGCTCAGTTTGTGTCTTGAAAGCTCCATTGCTCTGGTCTTGTTCCAAACAAAAGGACTGAACAGAAAAGTATCCAAGAATGTCTTTTGGAAATCACATGAGTCAAAGACAATCATTTTCTCCAATCCACTCCCTGATTGTGGTTTCTTGTGTGCCTCCTCTTCTATCACATCTTGTTGGAAAATAACCAGGTCGTCCATTACTGGTTGATCATCCTTCTGAATGGTGGTTGTTGGAATCTCGACTTTATCTTCTTGAGCTTGTGCTACTGAATCTGGTCCTGCTGAGTGGAGTTCTGAGACAGAAGTGAAAGACTCTTGGTTCTGTTCTTCTATGGCTGGACGTGTTGTGTTGGACCTTTTGAATTGCTTCTCCACATCCATCATTACTTGTAACAAGTCCTCCTTATCCTTTTCACTGAATATACAGAATTGTTTATCTTGGTGCACAAGTAGGGAAAAATGTGTACGGCCAGACCTAATCCGTACACATCCATGGAGGTACCTTGGTGCACAAGGCAAGAAGAACCCTAGAAAGAAGAAAGGAAGAAGAAAGGAAGAAGAGAGGAAGAGGAGGTGACCCGGAAGCATCTTGGAAAGCATCTGGCAAGATGCTCTTGTTGCTTACTGTGTGGATAAGATGTTGAAGGGATATTCCAGTCAAAGATGCTGATCCAGAATGGATAAGGCGAGCATGAACCTGGACAGATCATTGGACTGGTGCATTGGCATTGCTGGATGGTTTATGGCCAAGTAAAGCTTAGGCTCAGCCAGACTGATCCAGGCTGTCCAAGCATGTGAGGATTCTCAGCCACACAATTCAAAAAAAGGCTCCCTTCTTTCCTTGACTTCACATGCTTGTTGATTTCCTTGTAAACCCTAATGTATTGTCTTTGCTCTATTTAAGCCATGTATTGTCGAGTATGAATGATAAGCTGAATGGGGGATTCACCCCTTTCATCTTCATAAACTCTCTAATCTCTCTCTAGTCTCCCTAATCTCTATACTCTCTCGTTTACTCTCTCTCTCATTAGTCTTACTCTCATTTCGACCTAAACAAGCTCTCATCATCCCCATTGGGGTTCCTTTCACTTACACAACCAGAACCTCTGTAAAACTTTCATGGTATCAGAGCCAGGTTCATCAGAACCTGAGCTAAAGCTTCCGCAAACCTCACACTCTCTCTCATCTCAAAACGAAACCTTGAAGACACATCCATCCAAGATCTGTTTCTGGAAGAAGAAGAAGCTTGAATCCGTGGAGTGTTCTCCTTGTCTCTCAGCCGTTCCTGTCTGTACCAGATGAAGGAGACTCGTTGAAAGCAAAGGTGGATGGAGAGGCGTTATGAACCTTACCCAAATCCATCTTGTTCAAGAGTCATGTTCATCCGGGTTCCAAAGAAGATCATCCAGAAGGGCGAGCTGATAATATGAAGAAAGGAGGGGCCTTTTGAGATAGAGATACAAGAAGGTGGTCCTAGACTGAGGAGAAGGAGGTGGGTGACGATCCAGACTCTCAGATCCAGTAAAGTCATGACCTTTATGCCATTGGAGGTTCAAGGAATCAATCCGGTTCCTTGACTGTAAGCTATTACTGTCCCTTCTTGATATTGAGTGTGATAATGACTGGTTGTGTGTTGTGTTGAGTTGAATAACCTGAGGATTCGTGTAAGATTGCTAAATGAACTGAAATGGATTTAGAATCTGTCCCAAGATGCTAAAGAGACTTGCTTGGTGTTTGAGAATATGCTTAACCTGATTCTAGTGAAGCTTGTTAGGAAGTTAGTAGTATGTCTAAACCTGCTTGCTGTCATGAAATGAAATCGCATAAGGTTTTTGCATAGAGACTGATGTTTTGTGATGATAATGATGCTTAATCCCAGCTCTAAATGAATGTGTATTTGATTGTCTAAACCGGTTGCATTCATGAGTTAGAGACTGATTAAGGTTCTGCATATTATGATCCTATTGCTGCCTTATATTGATGTATCTAGATTAAGGAGCTTGAAAAATGCCTAAGTAGCTTGTCTTGAATCTGAATTGATCTTGCTTGTGCTTAGAGAGGTTGCTTGCAAAGATTAGAACTTGATAATGTCTAGTTTAATCTGTTGTAGAGCTTGTGACATTGGTGATCAAACTTGATGATTAGTCAAGGTTTGATCCCAATGCTTGTGCCTTATCTTGCTTGGAGTTTAAGTGATGTTTCAGGAGGTGTTCCAGTCCATCATCAATCCGGGTTCAAGAGGAAGGCAGTGCCCATTGTTAAAGCAATGGAGAGTTGTCGCTGGTGTGTGTGAGTGGATACACACGGTGAGGTCATCACCTAAGTCTTGAGAAGACTGGTGACCTTAAGGCACTGGTACTGCAAGGAAAGGTTTTATCAGTGGTTGAATGTGCAGTCCTTGGGATGTTTCACTCCTGATCTTAAAGATCAAAACGGCTCAATTCAAGCTTGGACCTAGACTCAATCCACGCTTGAGGAGGGGAGTTAAGTGAGCTACCTAAATATCCTAAGTACAGTGACCTGTGTTCCTCCTTACCATTGCAAGCAAACTGAAGAAGGAGCCAACTGGGTCTAGGCAGTGGCATGCTTAGTCAAGAGACTGTTCAGAGCAGTCTTGGCTGTGTATGAAGAAGGCTACTCTATCAATGCAACTTCTAGAGTGAGGTGGTTGAAGAGATAGCTGATGAATCAACCAGTAGTCCATCAAGTTGGCGAGTGATGAAGGAAGGTTGCAATGGTTTGTTCAGTCCTGATAATGAAGCTTCAAACGTCCAAGCTTGTTCCTTTAAGAGGTCTCAAGCTTGAGGGGGAGTGTTGAAGAGCTTCAATGATCCGAGAGAGATCAGGCAGTGAGGAATTCAAGTGGCGGTTTAAAGCAAGCCACTCCACACCATTTAGACAAGGGAGTAACCCTGAAATTATCTTTACATACATTCATGTTAGGTTTATCTCTTGAGGACTGATACACTTGTGGAATGATGTATCAGGTACTGGTTACTCTATCAAGGATGATATGGTGTGTCCGAGCACTTGAACCTATCAGGAGGATAGGTGAAAGGGGGAGAGACCAAGATCAGGCTGAGTTGAAGAGTACCAAGGTTTGAGCCTCACTGAAGATGATCAAGGTCGTTTCCTAGCTTCTCTAAGATGGCTGTGAAGTCCGTTGAGAGGGGGAGACCCAAACCGGGTCTATGGAGAGGTCAAGAGAAGGTTTGTAGCATCCCCAAATCTGGATAAGGCCTTCGGGCACGGCCATGGTGCGGGGGAAACGCACTGGTCAGGTCATGTGACCTAAGGACAAGCGTACCATGGTTGGGAGGGATGGTTAAGTGCATCAGTATGCTGAGACTTGACCAGAATTGGATAGAGACAAGTAAATAAGGACCGGATGAGTGCTAAGGCAGCTGGTGAGTAAAGGGAAGTAGCTCAATCAGCTAGGGCAAGCTCAGGGTAAGCTTACACTAAGCTTAAGTCAGCTCCCGTAGGTGGATCACAAGCTTAACCATCTGGGGCAAGCTTGGAGCAGCTCCCACTAGCTAGGGCCAGCTCCAGCAGTTAGATTCTTAGCTCCATCAGCTGGTACAAGCTCAGGGTAGCTCACACTAGCTTAGGTCAGCTCCAGCAGCTGGACCACTAGCTCACTCAGCTGGAGTAGCTGGCATTCAGCTCACCTCAGCTGGGTGGAGTGTTATGAACCGGGCCAGTGTGGTCGGGTCATGGGCGGTTGTGGTCCGGTTGGTTGTGGGTCGATCACAAAGGGCCCATGGGTCAAGGGCTGATCATGTTGGGTACTTGGGAAAGCAGGCCAGACATCAGGATATGGGTGTGGGCTTGTGTTTCGTCCAGCCCAAAAGGAAGAAGGGGCAGTTCCAGGCGGTTGGAGGCAGTTTGGCCGAATGGGTGTAAACTGCCCAAACGGTTGTGCCTGTTCACCCAGGCAGTTGGCCGACCCCTTTCCCTATAAAAACACAGCCATGGGGATGAAAATACAGACAATTTTCCCGAAGGAAAGCTCTGCCCAAATCGTGACAGAGAGAAAGAAAGATAGAGAGAGAGAGAGAGAGAGAGATCCAAAGGGGTGGTCGTGTGGGTTGTTGGTGAATTCCGACCAGAAGGGTGTCCGTGTGGCTTGAAGATCGGTTGATGATGGTTATCAGAGGAAAGGATAAAGACGTGGAGAAAGGCTTGAGCACTCCTGAGCGTACGCCCAAGGTGAGTGGGATGGTCCGAACCATCCTACCATGGCCCTGGGTGGAATTCCGTGTAGGCTGTGATTGGATTGGTTGGAACAGACCCATCTCTTCTCTTTTCCTTTCTGGTCTACTCGTGTTCTCCTTTGTTCTGAATGTGTTGGATGATTCCGACATAGAATGGCCAAGCCACGGCCTTGGTTGTTTAGTGAAACTCTCCATGGCCTTGGTTGGACAGGTATGTTCGGAACTCTTAGTTCCGGATGGAATTGATGGGATCCGACCAAGGATTCCTCTTAATGGGGATTTATCATGAATTATCATGTATTTAGATTGGGTTTATCAAACCAAATCAATGGTGGTCAGTTATGGCCGGTTTGGTGGAAATTGGCCGAATTCTATGTGAAGGAGGCCGGTTCTCACCAATATGGTTGTGGATTCTTCTTAATTGGGATTTTTAGGAGATTATCATGAGTTTTAATAATCAGTGTAAGTACTTTCAAAAAGGGTCAGAAATGGACCCGACCATGGACAGATCTGGTACAGTCGGGGCAATGGACTGGGCTGGATCGGATTAGACTGACCAGGTGTTGATTTTGGTGTTAGGATAGTCTTAGTTGAATATCCTGGTGTGATCGTGACTTAGTGTACTGATTGGGATAGTTTAGGAACTTAGACTAGGTGAACCGAACCATGCAATAGAACTTGGGAATGTTAAGCTATCGGATTACTTATGTTATTCTATCGTGTGTATGTTGGTTTCAGGATCTGATCAGGACCGTGGCAAGGCCAAGGAACCATGAGGACCAGGCTGTGGATGGATGTGTGGGTGGGATAGTATAGTATTGTATTGTAATATGAACTTATGGTAGCCTAATGTGCAAACTGAATGATATGACTACATTGTATGGTTCACATGTTTGTTATTAATAAAGATACAATTTCTCTTATTGTCTAGACTTAGGGTTGGAATGTATGAACCTCACTTGATCGAAAACGACTTACTAAATTATGGAACATTAAAAGAGAACAAACACCCTATGATCTAGCTAAGTAAGGCCGCGGGTCCATGTTGGGCTTAACAGCCAGGAACGGGTCTTACAAGGTTCATGAGTGCACAAGATGTGTAGATAATTGCTGCAGCAGTTAGGCCATGATCCAGAGTTCTTTATGTCCACCACACTGGTTTAGACACAAAAAACTCAAGGGCCAATCCCTAGGCCTTGAAGGAGCTTACTCTTTTCCTTATGAGGGTTTTATCCCTAAGGAGGGTTTTATCCCTAAGGAGGGTTTTCTCTCATAAGGTTTTTTTTTTGAATTGTTGAAGAGCTTCAATGATCCGAGAGAGATCAGGCAGTGAGGAATTCAAGTGGCGGGTTAAAGCAAGCCACTCCTCACCATTTAGACAAGGGAGTAAACCTGAACTTATCTTTATATACATTCATGTTAGGTTTATCTCTTGAGGACTGATACACTTGTGGAATGATGTATCAGGTACTGGTTACTCTATCAAGGATGATCTGGTGTGTCCGAGCACTTGAACCTATCAGGAGGATAGGTGAAAGGGGGAGAGACCTAGATCAGGCTGATTTGAAGAGTACCAAGGCTTGAGCCTCACTGAAGATGATCAAGGTTGTTTCCTAATTTCTCTAAGATGGCTGTGAAGTCAGTTGAGAGGGGGAGACCCAAACCAGGTCTATGAAGAGGTCAAGAGAAGGTTCATGAGTGCGCAAGATGTGTAGATCATTGCTGCACCAGTTAGGCCATGATCCAGAGTTCTTTGTGTCCACCACACTGGTTTAGACACAAAGAACTCAATGGCCAATCCCTAGGCCTTGAAGGAACTTACTCTTTTCCTTATGAGGGTTTTATCCCTAAGGAGGGTTTTCTCTCATAAGGTTTTTAATGAGGAGTGACTTCAGGGTTCCAAGCTTGACTCAGGATCTTTAGAGTCAAGCTTGAGGGAGAGTGTTAAACCTGAAGTGATAATCTGATCACTAAAGGTTATGTGCAAAGTTAGGGCCAAAACTCTTAGAAGTTCTGTCAAGACTTAAGGAGGGTCCAGAAGGCAATGCTGAGCTAGAAAGAGCTTCAGGAAGGGTTTACAATGAAGGAAGAAGGCTTGGGTGAAGTTTGGAGTCAAATGGTTGATGTGCAAAGTTCAGGTTGTCCGTACTGTATGGCCGTACGGACTGTACGGACCGTACGGACTGTACGGACCGTACGGACGGGGCCGTCCCGAAACTTCACTTTTCGACCATTAGAGCATAAATTGGGTCTGTGCAAAAATAGGGCGAAATGTGTACGGCCAGACCTAATCCGTACACATCCATGGAGGTACCTTGGTGCACAAGGCAAGAAGAACCCTAGAAAGAAGAAAGGAAGAAGAAAGGAAGAAGAAAGGAAGAAGAGAGGAAGAGGAGGTGACCCGGAAGCATCTTGGAAAGCATCTGGCGAGATGCTCTTGTTGCTTACTGTGTGGATAAGATGCTGAAGGGATATTCCAGTCAAAGATGCTGATCCAGAATGGATAAGGCGAGCATGAACCTGGACAGATCATTGGACTGGTGCATTGGCATTGCTGGATGGTTTATGGCGAAGTAAAGCTTAGGCTCGGCCATACTGATCCAGGCTGTCCAAGCATGTGAGGATTCTCAGCCACACAATTCAAAAAAGGCTCCCTTCTTCCCTTGACTTCACATGCTTGTTGATTTCCTTGTAAACCCTAATGTATTGTCTTTGCTCTATTTAAACCATGTATTGTCGAGTATGAATGATAAGCTGAATGGGGAATTCACCCCTTTCTTCTTCATAAACTCTCAAATCTCTCTCTAGTCTCCCTAATCTCTATACTCTCTCGTTACTCTCTCTCTCTCATCAGCCTCACTATCATTTCGACCTAAACAAGCTCTCATCTTCCCCATTGGGGTTCCTTTCACTTACACAACCAGAACCTCTGTAAAACTTTCAGGGAACAGAGGAGCAAGTTAGATGCCAAAAGCTCAAAAGCTATATTCATTGGATACTCTCCAACACAAAAGGGTTATAAGTGTTATGATCCAGTGGCAAGAAGGGTTCTAATATCAAGAGATGTGAAGTTTGTGGAGACTAAGGGTTATTATGATGAGAAGAGTTGGGATGAGGTGAAGAATCTATCTCAATCTGCCTCAGATAAAGCAATCAATTTGAGAAGGGTAATGGAAAGCCTTGGCATCAGTATACCAGAAGAGAGGGTTGTTCCTGTGCATGAGACCAGACAAGGTCCTCACGCCCCACCAAGTGAAGAGATGAGTGGGGAGCCTGAAGATGAAGCTGTTGAGGTTACTCAGCTTGATCCTGAAGGGGGGAACCAAACTGAACAACAACATGTACAACAAGGAAGTTCAGTTTCTCATGATCAAAATGAGCAACAAGAAGGGTTAGTGGTGAATGAGGATCAGTCAAAGGATGATGAGGAAGCACCAGCTGTAGATGGAAATGTTCAGACACAACCATTGAGAAGGAGTACCAGAATCCGAAATCCTCCTTCCAATTGATCACCGCACGAGTTTACTTCAACTCACAAGCAGTAGCTCATCCTATACAAGCAGTCTGTTCTTTGGCTCAGTATCCACAAGAACATGTAGTGTTCATTGGTGAATTGGATCAGGAGTACATCCCAAGGACATATGAAGAAGCGATGGAGCACAAGGAGTGGAGAGATTCAGTTGGAAATGAAACCAATGCAATGACAGTGAGTGATACTTGGTATGAAGCTGAGATTCCTAAAGGCAAGAAAGCAGTGATAAGCCGTTGGATCTTCACCATCAAGTGCAATGCTGATGGAACAGTAGAGAGGCGCAAGACAAGGCTAGTAGCAAGGGGGTTTACTCAGACATATGGGGAAGACTACCTTGATACTTTTGCACCTGTGGCCAAACTACACACCATAAGGATCATCCTCTCTTTAGCAGTCAACTTGGAGTGGGATCTATGGCATAATGCCTTCCTACAAGGAGAGCTGGAAGATGAAGTTTACATGAAACCACCTCCTGGCCTAGAACACCTTGTCAAACCTGGATATGTTCTTAGACTGAAGAAAGCTATCTATGGCTTGAAACAATCACCAAGGGCTTGGTATCACAAGCTCAGAACCACTCTCAACGGAAGAGGTTTTGTGAAGTCTGAAGCTGATCACACTCTCTTCACTCTCACCAGTCAATGTGGAATTGTGGTGATCCTAGTGTATGTGGATGATATCATAATCACAGGGAGTGACAAGTGTTGAACAAAGGTTATAATATGATAGAGGAAGGCTTATGAAGAGGAGAGGAAATGGTTTAGAGCTGTCCGTACATGTCCGTACAACTAGGCCGTACAGGCCGTACAACTTGGCCGTACAACTTGGGCGATGCAGTTTACCGCGAACGAGAAAAGTTACCCGGGAAAGAGTAACTCGACCTAGAGTTACTCTTACTAGTTACCAAGCGGATCAAGCTTGACTGAGGCGCACGTTTGACAGGTTGGCTCGTGCTGGAAGAGCATCTAGTCAAGATGCCAAAGGAATCTCGCGTGTGAAGCTCTCCAGCCCAAGTTTGAATTAGGTGCGCCTAGACCGGTTGACTACACATGCTTGGCGGAAAAGCTTATCCTAAACCTTATCTTTTATCAGTTGTAAACCCTTGCTTCCTCTCCTATATATTTGTAAACTCAGTTCATTAATCATAACAATGAAACCTTCAGTCTTTTCTCTTAGTCTCTCTCAATGGTTTCAATTCTCTCTCACCGAGTCTCTTCTTCTTTAGTCTAAATCTCTCTCTCAGTCTCTTATTCTCGTCCTCTTCTCTCAATCTCTATCAAACTTTCATGGTATCAGAGCCAGGTTCACTTGAATCTGGGTTCTTTTGATCCGTTCTTGCTCAAAGTCTCAACCTTTCCGTTTATAAAGTGCAAGTTTGACTCTTTTGATTCGAAATGGAGAACATGAAGACTACTGTCATTCCGGTTACTCTCAAAAGTTGAAACTAACTTCTTTGGTCTCGTGTGGTGAAGACAGCCGTGGGAAGTAAGGGACTTTGGAACCATGTCCTTGAAGACGAAGCTCCAAAGCTCATTACTCATGAAGGCGACAAAGAAGTGGTGGTTTGTGATGAACTTAAGTGGATCCAGGAGGATAATCTAGTGATGTCCATTCTCCAGAGCTCACTGGATCCGTCGATCTTGGAGGCCTAAAGCTACTGTGAGAAGGCTAAAGATCTATGGGATATTCTCCAAAAGGTGTATGGAAACATCTCAAACCTCACACGAGTGTTTGAGATCAAGAGGGCTATCAACAACCTCGCTCAAGAAGACATGGAGTTCACTAAACACTTGGGAAAGTTCCGGGCTTTTTGGTCAGAGGTTGAAAAGCTAAGGCCTAGAACCACAGATTCGGATGAGTTGAATGAGAGGCGTGAGCAAGACAAGGTCTTTGGACTCTTGCTCACACTCAACACTACCTACAATGATCTGATCAAACATATCCTTAGATCCGAGAAGCTCCCCACTCTTGAAGAAGTTTGTGCTCAAATCCAGAAGGAACAAGGGTCCTTGGGGCTATTTGGAGGAAAGGGGGAGCTTACTCTTGCCAACCAAGCCGAGGTGCCTCAAGCTAACCGAGTCCATAGTATGAAGATAAGAGGGTTGCTGGGAACTTTGAAGACATGAGGTTCAATGGTAACTGTGATCATTGCAAAAGGCATGGTCATAAAAAGAGTCAATGCTGGATTCTCCATCCTCACCTTAAGCCGGCCAAGTTCATGAAGGAGAGGGAAGGAAGAGCTAATGTGACCTATGGAACAGGTGATCAAACGGGTGTTGGGACTTCAACCAAGGGAAATGAGACAGAAGGTCGTGAAGGTGGTGAGAGCAAGGCCCTGGTGACCTACACTGCCCATCAGCCACGCCTCAATGAGCATGAGTTCATCCGCCGGTCTGAGATGGATGCTCTCATCAAAATTCTCAAGGATAATGGTAACACTCTTGGTAATGTCAAAGGGTATTCATTTGGTGCATATTGGGTTGCTAGTATTGTTAAACAACTGGATAGCTTTCACACTGATCCTAGGATGATTGGTCATTGTCATACTGCTCATAACATGTCTAAACCTTTGATAGTAGATTCTGGTGCATCTCATCATATGGTTAGTGATACTAGTCTTATTATAGAACCGGCTAATGGACATTTAATGATAGCAAATGGAGATAGGATACCAATAAGAGGTGTAGGCAAGCTGAAATTGTTTAACAAAGAATCTAGAGCCTTTTACATGCCTGAGTTTACTTCAAACTTACTCTCTGTCAAGAAGTGTACCACTGATATGCATTGCAATGTTATATTCAGTCCTAATGATGTCAAGTTTCAGGATATTGAGAGCAGCCGATTGATTGGGCAAGGAGTAACCAAAGGAGACCTTTATATGCTTGAAGAGCGTAGTTTTGTGCCTGATCATAGATGCTCATTTACTTCTGTTTCTGCTCATGTTTTGAATAAGAATGCTTTGTGGCATGCTAGACTAGGACACCCTCATGTTAAAGCTTTAAACTTAATGGTTCCAGGTGTTATGTTTGAGAATAATGATTGTGAAGCTTGTATCTTAGGCAAGCATTGTAAGACTGTGTTTCATAAATCATCAACCATCTATGAGCATTGTTTTGATTTAATTCACTCTGATGTTTGGACTGCACCATGCTTATCTAGAGAGAATCACAAGTATTTTGTAACTTTCATAGATGAGAAGTCTAAATACACCTGGATAACCTTGATTCCATCTAAGGATAGGGTACTTGATGCATTTAGTGTTGGAATAATGAAAGAAAGAGAAGAAGAGAAGCAAGCTGGATTAAGGTTCAAACCGGGACAGCAAAGTAAGAAGATTTGAAGCTCCCTACAGTTCATCAAAAACCTAACCATACTTGACTTGCAAGGCATGGAATGAGTGGGGAAGCCCTTGTGGACGTGGCTGAAGTTCCAGAAGTCAAGGAAATTCAGTTTGAATGCAATTGGATCAATCTGGTTTGGATTAAGCAAGAAGAAGTCACATGGGGTGCATAAGAAGTTGTGTAGACTTGTCACTATCACCAAGGAAGGCTGTGCCTCTCCTCCTGTCTCTTTCTCCTTCTCTGGACATGCCAGTCTGTCCACACCGGCCTGCTCTACACCAGTCTGTCCAGCCAGTTCTGAATCATCTTTCCATACAATATCATTAGCTTAGTTTCCTCTTTTATTGTTAGTTTAATGTGTTTGTAGTCTTTTGAGTTTCTTGTATCTTGGCTATAAAGCCCCCACATGTAACCCACGAAATATCTAAGGAGAATTGAGCCTCCTCCTTCATTATTCTCTCTGGTTCTTACACTCTCATATTCTCTCTAAGTCTCATACACTCTCATACTCAGAAACTCTCTTAAACTCTCCATAATCTTTCATTCTCTCATACAAGGCAATTCTGCCTCATACTATTGTCTATCATCAATTCTCTTGTTTTCTCTCAACCAGACTCTCACACACTTTCATTCTCACCATATTATCTCTATTCTCACATGGTATCAGAGCCTAAAAGCTCCTGAAAACCTATTCTTACTTCCGCAAAATCTCTGTCAAAATCTCTGTCAAAACTGTCTTGGGTGCAACTCTTTATCCACTGGTCCAAAGGTCTTCCAGGAGGTAAGAACCTCACCAGTTTCTAAGATAAAGGTGTATTCCAGTGTCTAAACTCAAGTAACTCTCAGCTCAGTTCAACAAGCTTCATCAAAGTATCAGTCTCCAGTTTTGTCTCTTGAAAAACCAGTGGGTACATTCTCTTGTCCACTGGTCCAAACTCTCCATGATGGAGACCACAAGTGAAATGGTGACTCCAGAGACTGAAAGGGGTCCAAAGAAGAAACAAAATCACCTCCTCTTGTCCAAAATGCTGAAGAAAACCTTTGGAAGAAATGGTTTCTGTATCAAGGTCACTGAAAAAGTTTCAAAGATAGGCTGTTCAAATCATTATTTGGCCAACAAAGCTGAAGCTCAGTCTCTGACCACCAAGACCCACAACCAGCAAGAGGACAGGATGGGTTTAAAGTTTATCCTTGACCAGAGGGAGAGAATCATCAAGAAGAGGTGTTGGATATTCAATCCACACCTCAAACATCTTCAGTTTCACTAAGCCCCCATGGGGCTGGAGGTTCAAGAAACCAGCTTCGGTTCTTGATAAGCTGTGCCTCCTTAAATTAAGAGCAAGAAGCCCATGTGTTCAGAGCCTACAGAAGATGTAAATTCCTGTCCATGGAGAGATTCCCACTACCCAACAACACTTTGGACACTGATTGTGTTCATTAACTCCCAAGATGGTAGAGAGGAAGATTGGTACTGTGGAGAGATTGCTCAAGAGGTCTTACCTGAAGCCAAGAGGGTGAACAGGAAGTTCCTCAAGAGAAAAAGGCCACAATTCAAGCCAAGAGGGCTGTGGTCTCAAGGTGGTGGCTGTCATTGGCTCTCAACTTCAAGCTTGGCCATATACTCTCATTCTCTGGTCAAGCTTGAGGAGGGGTGTTAATGAGAAGCCAATGACCCATTGTTGAAGCTGAAGCAAAGGAAAAAAAATGGAGTTGACCAGGGATATACTTGGCTGAGCAAAGAGAAGGCAGTTCACTGAAAAGATGGCAGCTAACTCTTTGCAAAGTCCCCCTATCAAGTCAGTTCTACAAGTCATGTTGCAAGGCCATTCGGAAGACGGATGAAGTGAGGAATTCAAGTGCAAGCCAGGAGGGCAGACACTCCTCATTATCATCCCAAAGACATGTTGGCTTGATCTCACCATGAAGAAGGCAAGAACTCAGAAACAAGGGGGAGACAAGCTGTGAAATAAGAAGAAGGTTCAAATGGAACCAATTGAGTGTGAAGCAGGAAATGAGTGGTGCCCTTCCTGGCCAATAAAGTTATCTAAACCTAGGCTGGATTGCTTGTACTCTTTTTCCCTATAATTAGGTTTTTAATGAGGCAAGTAATCTCAGTTCCAAGCTTGTCCAAGGATTCCTATGGTCAAGCTTGAGGGGGAGTGTTGGAATAATGAAAAAAAGAGAAGAAGAGAAGCAAGCTGGATTAAGGTTCAAACCGGGACAGCAAAGTAAGAAGATTTGAAGCTCCCTACAGTTCATCAAAAACCTAACCATACTTGACTTGCAAGGCATGGAATGAGTGGGGAAGCCCTTGTGGACGTGGCTGAAGTTCCAGAAGTCAAGGAAATTCAGTTTGAATGCAATTGGATCAATCTGGTTTGGATTAAGCAAGAAGAAGTCACATGGGGTGCATAAGAAGTTGTGTAGACTTGTCACTATCACCAAGGAAGGCTGTGCCTCTCCTCCTGTCTCTTTCTCCTTCTCTGGACATGCCAGTCTGTCCACACCGGCCTGCTCTACACCAGTCTGTCCAGCCAGTTCTGAATCATCTTTCCATACAATATCATTAGCTTAGTTTCCTCTTTTATTGTTAGTTTAATGTGTTTGTAGTCTTTTGAGTTTCTTGTATCTTGGCTATAAAGCCCCCACATGTAACCCACGAAATATCTAAGGAGAATTGAGCCTCCTCCTTCATTATTCTCTCTGGTTCTTACACTCTCATATTCTCTCTAAGTCTCATACACTCTCATACTCAGAAACTCTCTTAAACTCTCCATAATCTTTCATTCTCTCATACAAGGCAATTCTGCCTCATACTATTGTCTATCATCAATTCTCTTGTTTTCTCTCAACCAGACTCTCACACACTTTCATTCTCACCATATTATCTCTATTCTCACATTTAGAAATTTTCAAAACTATGTGACTAACCAGTTTAATGCCAAGTTGAAAATTTTTAGATCAGACAATGGAGGGGAGTACACTAGCCAAGCATTCAAGCAACACTTATCTCAACATGGAATTCTTCATCAGACAAGTTGCCCTTACACACCTCAACAAAATGGAGTGGCCGAAAGAAAGAACAGACACCTCATGGAGGTCGCAAGGTCGATGATGTTCCAGGCCAATGTCCCAAAGAAGTTCTGGAGTGATGCAGTATCTAAGGCTTGATACTTGATCAACAGAACTCCAACCCGGATCCTTGAAGAGAAGTCCCCATTTGAGGTCTTAAACAGGTATAGACTAACCTTGGATCATCTTCGAGTCTTTGGTTGTCTATGCTTTGTGTTAAGACTAGGAGAATTAAGGAACAACCTAGATGCAAATAGTACCAAGGGGATGTTCATAGGGTATTCACCAACTCAAAAGGGGTACAAGTGCTATGATCCGGTTACAAGGAGGGTGCTGGTGTCAAGGGAAGTGAAGTTTTTTGAAGAAAGAGGGTATTATGAAGAGAAGAATCAAGCAAAACTGAAAGATCTTGCATCAGATAAGGCGGCCAACCTAAGGATAATACTGGAAAGTCTTGGGATTAATCTATCTCAAGAGCCAGGGAATAGAGGAGGACAACCTCAAGGTCCCCCCAATACAAATGAAGAAGATCAGATTCCCCACTTCGACCATGAGAGGGGAAATGAACCTGAAGAAAATACTCAAGAAGAAGGAGAACAATCAGGTTCTCATGATCAAAGTGTGGAGCAACAAGAGCAAGAAGAAGGACAAGGGTCAGTGAATGATGAAGAAGCACAAGATCAAGAGCCGGCAGTTGAACAACAAGAGCAACCTCTGAGAAGAAGCACTAGGATCAGAAATCCTCCAACCAATTGGGTTAACACCAGAGTGTACTACAATGCTCAAGCAGTGGAACATCCTTCTCGTGTCTCATGCTCTCTTGCTCACTACCCTGAAGATCATTGTGTGCTGATGGTTAACCTAGATCACAGTTACAAAGTATGAGAGTGAACTTCCAAGAGGGAAGAAGGCAGTATCAAGTAGGTGGATCTTCACCATCAAGTATCTTGCAAACGGGAAGATAGACAGGAAGAAGACTAGACTTGTTGCAAGGGGTTTCACTCAAACATATGGTGAAGACTACTTAGACACCTTTGCTCCGGTTGCAAAGCTTCATACCATCAGAATAGTATTGTCAGTTGCGGTTAATCTAAGATGGGGTTTATGGCAAATGGATGTGAAGAATGCTTTCCTTCAAGGGGAACTTGAAGATGAGGTGTGTATGCATCCACCACCGGGTCTTGAACACTTGGTAAAAGAAGGGAATGTCCTGAGGCTGAAGAAGGCTATATATGGTCTCAAGCAATCACCAAGAGCCTGGTACAACAAACTGAGTACTACCTTGAATGGGAAAGGCTTCAAGAGATCTGAGCTCGACCATACCCTCTTCACTCTCACATCTCCCTCAGGTATCATTGTCCTTCTAGTATATGTTGATGATATCATAATTACTGGAAGTGACAAGGAAGGTATACAAGCTACCAAAGATTACTTGAAATCTGTGTTTGAAATTAAAGATTTGGGAGAGATGAAATACATTCTTGGAATAGAGTTGTGTAGATACAAGGAAGGCTTATTTCTATCCCAAAGAAAGTATACACTTGATCTTTTGAAAGATGCAGGTATACCAGAAGGGAAGACAGCCAAGACACCCTTGGAAGAAGGATATAAAGTACCACGAGAGGGGGAGATAGAAGACAGCCCACTCTTTCAAGATGCTAAGCTTTATAGGAAGCTTGTTGGTAAGTTAATCTATTTGACAATCACAAGACCTGATATATGCTTTGCTGTGAATCAGGTTAGCCAACACATGCAAGGACCTAAGGAGCATCACTGGAACATGGTGAACCGGCTTTTCATGTACCTGAATGGAACATCAAGTCAAGGAGTTTGGATGGGGTGCAATGAGAGCACATAAGTGGTTGGTTATTGTGATGCAGATTGGGCCGGGGATAGGATGGATAGGAAGTCGACCACTGGTTATTGCACTTTCATTGGTGGAAACCTTGTTACCTGGAAGAGCAAGAAGAAAACGGTGGTGTCCTATTCTAGTACTGAAGCCGAGTATAGAGCCATGTTGAAGCTTACAAATGAACTGATTTGGATCAAGGGTATATTGAAGCACTTGGGGATTGATAAAATTACACCCATGACCATGCACTGTGATAACCAAGCAGCTATACACATTGCCTCCAACTAAATTTTCCACGAGAGGTTTAAGCTTGTTGAGGTTGATTGCCACAAGGTGAGGCAAATGATAGTATCCGGAGACATCTTGCCGTGCTACACCCGGAGTGAAGATCAGCTGGCTGATGTGTTTACTAAAGCAGCTAGGCAAAAGACCATTGAGTCCATCCACACTCGTCTTGGACTCATGGATCTTACCATAAAGAACTGATCCCCTCGCCATGGGGTCTTTACTCTTTTCCTTGTTGAGGTTTTATCCCTAAGGAGGGTTTTCTTTGGCAAGGTTTTTAATGAGGAAGATCTCATGGCATTCCAAGCTTGACTTGTTCCACATGGTCAAGCTTGAGGGGGAGTGTTGAACAAAGGTTATAATATTATAGAGGAAGGCTTATGAAGAGGAGAGGAAATGGTTTAGAGCTGTCCGTACATGTCTGTACAACTAGGCCGTACAGGCCGTACAACTTGGTCGTACAACTTGGGCGATGCAGTTTACCGCGGACGAGAAAAGTTACCCGGGTAAGAGTAACTCGACCCAGAGTTACTCTTACTAGTTACCAAGCGGATCAAGATTGACTGAGGCGCGCGTTTGACAGGCTGGCTTGTGCTGGAAGAGCATCTGGTCAAGATGCCAAAGGAATTTTGCGTGTGAAGCTTTCGAGCCACAAGTTTGAATTAGGCGTGCCTAGACCAGTTGACTACACATGCTTGGCGGAAAAGCTTATCCTAAACCTTATCTTTTATCCATTGTAAACCCTTGCTTCCTCTCCTATATATTTGTAACCTCAGTTCATTAATCATAACAATGAAACCTTCAGTCTTTTCTATTAGTCTTTCTCAATGGTTTCAAGTCTCTCTCGCCGAGTCTCTTCTTCTTTAGTCTAAATCTCTCTCTCAGTCTCTTATTCTCGTTCTCTTATCTCAATCTCTATCAAACTTTGAACAAGGAAGGTATCCTCTTAACTAAAAGCTTTCTTAAAACCTCATTTGATATCAAAGACCTGGGTGAGTTAAAGAACTTCTTAGGGATTGAGATATGCCGGTCTAAAGAGGGACTGTTCCTATCCCAAAGGAAGTACACACTTGATTTGTTGAATGAGGCAGGTGATCTATGAAGAAGAGCAGCCAAAACTCCACTAGAAGATGGCTATAAGGTGTTGCGTGAGGGAGAGTTTGAGGATAAACCTTATGAAGATGTCAAGCACTATAGGAGAATGGTTGGAAAGCTCATCTGCCTTACCATCACTAGACCAGACTTTTGTTTTGCAGTCAATCAAGTCAGTCAGCATATGCAAACACCCAACATACATCACTGGAACATGGTGGAGAGGATCTTGAGATATCTAAGAGAAGCACCAGGACAAGGAGTATGGATGGGTTGCAACAAGAACACTGAGATTGTGGGGTATTGTGATGCAGATTGGGCTGGTGATAGAGTAGACAGGAGGTCTACAACAGGCTATTGCACTTTCATTGGAGGCAAATTAGTCACTTGGAAGAGCAAGAAGCAGAAGGTGGTATCATGTTCAAGTGCTGAGCCTGAATATAGAGCAATGAGGAAGCTTACTAGTGAACTCATTTGGATCAAGAACCTGCTAAGGGACTTGGGTATAGAGACTACATCACCAATCACAATGCATTTTGGTAATGAGGCTGCAATTCATATAGCATCCAACAATGTGTTTAATGAGAGGAAAAAACATATTGAAGTAGATTGCCACAAAGTGAGACAAGCAGTGGAGCAACAAGTCATCTTACCCTGGTATACTAGAAGTGAAGACCAGCTAGCTGATATTTTGACAAAGGCAGAAAGCACAAATGTCTGTGAGTTCATCCACCCTAAGTTGGGACTCATACCTCACATCTCATTGACTTTCTTATCATGAAGTCTTCTACTCTTTTTCCTTGGTGTGTTTTTGTCCCACTGGGTTTTGCACATGAAGGTTTTAATGAGAGAAGTTCTTCATGATTCCAAGCTTGACTGGTTCCCAAAGTCAAGCTTGAGGGGGAGTGTTGAAATGAAGAATAAATTGTAGACATGAAGACAAGAACAAGAGGAAGAGATCAAGAGAACCATTCTGGACCAATCAAGATAGTCTGCCATAAACCTACCTTGGAGTACAAGTCTCTCACCAGATTGCCTTGCATAAATATCTCGTGGGAAGTCTTCTTAGGGTCTGGAATCATTAAAATAATGAAGGGAACTGTTGGAGCTTAAGGCCAAAGAAGAATCACATGCTTTTCTAAGGAGGAGAGAGGTTGCATGTTCGTCTCTTTCTCTACCATTTGTTTATTATTTGTATCTTGTCAACTCGTGTCTCTATATTAAGCATGTACTCAGAACCAGAATTAATCTAAGGAAATCATTTCTCTCATTCTATCTCTTTACATTTCAAAATCTCCCCTCTCTCTCCTTCTTGTTCTTCATGTTCTTCAGTTTCCAGCAAGTAAACTCTCTCTAAATCTCTTATTCTCACAATCCTCATGTTAGACCTTTAAGCTTAATGGTTCCAGGTGTGGTGTTTGAGAATAATGATTGTGAAGCTTGTATCTTAGGCAAGCATTGTAAAACTGTGTTTCAAAAGTCTTCCACTATCTATGATCACTGCTTTGATTTAATTCACTCGGATATTTGGACTGCACCTTGTTTATCTAGGGAGTGTTGAGTTGAGGTGTTCTGATAAGTTAGAATGATAAAGGAGCATTGGGTTAAGAAGTGTAAAGAGAAGAGAAAGGATTGGAGAAGTTTGGTGTCGACCATGTCCGTACAGGCCGTACAATCCGCACAGGCCGTACAATCCGTACAGGCCGTACATGGTCGACCCAAATACTCGACCAAAGGGTAAAACTTGATCCGGGTAAAACAAAGAGTAACCAGAGAAGCTTACCGCGTCTTACCTTGATATATCCGTTGAAAAGGAGTCTGGATAAGGCGTGTACATGCTGTAAAGTGATCAGCATCTTGTCAAAGATGCTGATGCTCTTCTTGTGGCTCTCTTTGGTCGAACATTTGAAAAGATGCGCGCCTAATGTTTCTGTCCACACATTTGCTCTTCCTTTTGCTTCTGAAAACCCTTGTATCTCTCCTATATATTTTGACTGTCGAGTATCAATGATAAGCAATCAGTTCTCTTCTTTATTTTCTCTTAGCCGAAATGGCTCTCCACACAAATCTGTTCTTAATCTCTTTATTCTCTTAGTTTCTCTTCGATTCTGTCTAAACAATCACCTATACTCTCTTATTCTCTAAACTTTTCAGGGAGAACCATAAGTATTTTGTCACTTTCATAGATGAGAAGTCTAAATACACCTGGATAACCTTGATTCCATCTAAGGATAGGGTGCTTGATGCATTTAGAAATTTTCAAACATATGTGACTAACCATTTCAATGCTAAGCTGAAAATCTTTAGATCAGTTAATGGTGGGGAGTACACGAGTCAAGCCTTCAAGCAACACCTATCCCAGCATGGTATCCTTCACCAAACGAGCTTCCCTTACACTCCGCAACAGAATGGAGTTGCTGAAAGGAAGAACCGGCACCTTATGGAAGTGGAGAGGTCCATGATGTTCCAAGCTAATGTGCCAAAGAGGTTTTGGAGTGATGATGTGGCCAGTGCTTGTTACCTGATCAACCAAACCCCAACCAAGGTTCTTGAAGATCAATCACCTTTGGAGGTTCTGAACAAACATAAGCCGGCCTTAGATCATATCAGGGTCTTTGGTTGTCTCTGTTTTGTTCACAAACCAGGAGAGCTAAGGAACAAGTTGGAAGCCAAGAGCACAAAAGGGATGTTTATAGGTTACTCACCAAATCAGAAGGGGTACAAGTGTTATGATCTGGCAACCAGAAGGGTAGTGGTGTGTAGAGATGGGAAGTTCGTGGAAGAAAGAGGGTTCTATGAGGAGAAGAACCAAGCAGAGCTTAAGGATTTGGCTTCTGATAGGGCAGCCAACTTGAGGATAATATTGGAGAATCTTGGGATTAACTTATCTCAGGATCCGAGGAGTAGAGGAGGACAACAACAAGGAGGTCTCCCCACTTCTAATGATAATGGACAGGAACCCCACCTTGACCATGAGGGGGGAAATGAACCTGAAGGGCAGCATGTTGAAGAATCAGGTTCCACACATGATCAAGGTGTGGATCCAGATGAGGGAGAAGCTGGAGATGGAAACCAGGAAGAAGAAGAGGTCGAGGAGGCTCAACCAGAAGCAACTCAAGAAGCTCAACCTTTGAGAAGGAGTACAAGGGTGAGGAACCCCCCATCAACCGGGATCAACAACCGCGTATACTACAATGCTCAAGCAGTTGCTCATCCTGCCCAAGCTGTTTGCAATCTTATTCATTACCCGGATGAACATAAAGCCTTTATGATCAGTTTGGATGAGAGTCAGATACCAAGATCCTATGAAGAAGCTATGCAAGACAAAGAGTGGAAGGAATCAGTTGGAGCTGAAGCAGATGCAATGATTAAAAATGATACTTGGTACGAGTAAACTACCAAAAGGAAAGAAGGCTGTGACCAGCAGATGGATTTTCACTATCAAGTATCTTGCAAATGGGAATATTGAAAGGAAGAAGACAAGACTGGTGGCAAGAGGTTTTACTCAAACGTATGGAGAGGACTACATTGATACCTTCGCTCCAGTTGCCAAGCTTCATACTATCCGGATAGTTCTCTCCCTTGATGTGAACTTAGAATGGGGTCTTTGGCAAATGGATGTGAAGAATGCCTTCCTTCAAGGAGAACTTGAAGATGAGGTATACATGCTTCCTCCTCCTGGTCTTGAGCATTTGGTTAAAGATGGAAACGTCATGAGGCTGAAGAAGGCCATATATGGTCTAAAGCAGTCTCCTAGAGCCTGGTACACCAAGTTTAGCACTACTCTCAATGGGAAGGGTTTCAAGAAGTCTGAGCTCGACCACACCCTCTTCATCTTGACCACTGCATCAGGTATTGTAATCCTTCTTGTGTATGTTGATGATATCATCATCACAGGATGTGACAAGGTTGGGATTCAATCAACCAAGGACTTTCTAAAGTCGGTTTTTGAGATTAAAGACTTGGGAGAAATGAAATACTTCCTTGGGATTGAGATATGTAGATCCAAGAAAGGTTTGTTCCTTTCTCAAATAAAATATACACTTGATCTTTTGAAAGATGCAGGTAGACTTGGAGGGAAGAGTGTCAAGACACCATTAGAATATGGGTATAATATTCCACGTGATGGGGAGATTGAAGACAGCCAGCCATTTGAAGATGCCAAGCTTTACAGAAAGCTTGTTGGTAAGTTGATCTACTTGACCATTACACGTCCTGATATTGGCTTTGTTGTGAACCAGGTGAGTCAACACATGCAAGGACCAAAGGAACATCATTGGAGCATGGTTAACCGGATCCTGATGTACCTGAATGGCTCACCTGACAAAGGAGTGTCGATGGGATGCACCAAGAGCACTGAGGTGGTAGGATACTGTGATGCGGATTGGGCAGGAGATCGAGCAGATAGGAAGTCTACAACACGCTATTGAACTTTCAATGGTGGGAACTTGGTTACTTGGAAAAGCAAGAAGCAGAAAGTGGTGTCCTGCTCAAGTGTTGAGGCTGAGTATAAGGCCATGTTGAAGCTGACTAATGAGTTAGTCTGGATCAAGGGAATACTAAAGCATTTGTAGATTGATCAAGCCGCACCAATGACCATGCATTGTGACAACCAAACAGCAATTCACATTGCCTCCAACTCGGTGTTTCTTGAGAGAACCAAGCATATTGAAGTCGACTGCCACAAGGTAAGACATATGATAGTCCAAGGAGTGATCGTACCTTGTTATACACGACTAAGGCTCCGAGGCAGAAGACACTTGAGTCCATCCATCAGAGGTTGGGACTCACTGATCTTACTAGGCGCAACTAATCCCCTGTCATGAGGTCTTTACTCTTTTCCTTGCTGAGGTTTTATTCCTACGGAAGGTTTTCTTTGGCAAGGTTTTTAATGAGGAAGATCACATGATATTCCAAGCTTGACTTGTTTCACATGGTCAAGCTTGAGGGGGAGTGTTGAATCGAGTAAGAGATGGAGTTATGATCTATTAAGAAGGCTGGAAGAGACTTATGGAATGGAGAGGCAGAAGTTTGGAGGTGTCCGTACAAGGCCGTACAAATTGTATGTACAAGGCCGTACAAGTTGTCCGTAAAGGCCGTACAAGTTGTCCGTACAAGTCTGTACAAGTTGTCCATACAAGGCCGTACAAGTTGTCCGTACAAGGTCGTACAACCATGGTCGACCAAAAGTAAGTTTGGGTCGACCAAAGTTACTCCGGGTAAAACCTCAGAAGTTACCTCCGCGTGGATAAGCTTCCTTCCTTCCTTCCGTGTGTCCAAGTGCACTGAACCTTGAGGATAAGAGTCACTCCGCGTCTGGATAGGATGGCCTAAAGCATTTAGTCAAGATGCCAAAGGAATCAAGCGTGTAGAGCTTCCTAGCCAAGTATTTTGAATTAGGCTCGCGTAAGACCCTTGACTCCACATGCTTAGGTTGAAACCTTATCTTGTATCTGTTAAGCACAGCCATAGCCTTCCCTATATATTTGTAACTCCTCTCATTAATCAATTAAGCAATATATTCGAGTTTCTCTTATTCTCTCTAAGTGTTCTTCATGTTCTTCATACTCTATATGGTTTCTTAGTAAAGTCTCAACCTTTTAGACTCTAAATCTCTTCTAGTCTCTCTTAAACTCGTTTCTATCCGTTTATACTCAGATTCTACTCAGTCTTTCACATTGTAAGGCAGTTTTTCCAAAATCAACTACTCTTTATGAAAAGTGTTTTGATCTTGTGCATTCAGATGTGTGGACTGCTCCTTGTTTATCTAGGGAAAAGTACAAGTACTTTGTAACACTCATTGATGAAAAATCGAAATACACCTGGATAACTCTCATTCAAACTAAGGATAGAGTGCTTGATGCATCTAGAAACTTTCAGGTTTATGTGATTAACCATTACCATGCCAATATTAAGATTTTTAGGTCTGATAATGGTGGTGAGTACACAAGCCTGGCATTCGAGCAACATCTAGCTCAACATGGGATCCTTCACCAAACAAGCTGCCCTTACACTCCTTAACAAAATGAGTGGCTGAAAGGAAGAATAGGCATCTCATGGAGGTGGCTCGGTTGATCATGTTCCAGTTCAATGTCCCCTAAAAGTTTTGGAGTGATGTTGTGATGACTGCGTGCTACCTGATCAACAGAACACCTACCAGAGTTCTTGAAGACAAGGCTCCATTTTAAGTTCTAAACAAGGAGAAGCCGGTCCTAAGTCATCTAAGGGTGTTTGGGTGTCTTTGCTTCGTTTGGTTCCCGGAGAGATGAGGAACAAACAGGAACCAAAGAGCACATGGGCAATGTTCATTGGTTATTCAACAACTCAGAAGGGTTACAAGTGCTTTGATCCAAAGACAAGGCGAGTTCTGGTGTGTAGGGAGTGAAGTTTGTGGAGTCAAGAGGGTACTATGAAGAGAAAAGTTTGGATGATTTGAAGGATCTATCCCAAGCCTCTGATAAGGCAGCATGTCTCCGGATCATTCTTGAGGGTCTTGGGATCAGTACAACCCAGGATCAGAGGAGGCAAGAAGGACCACATACTCATGAAGCTGAAGATCAAGCTCACCATGATCATGAAGGGGGAAATGGACCTGAGGCCGGAGGTCAAGAAGAGGAACACTCGAGAGATCATGATCAAGGTGAGGCAGCAAGTGAAGAAGGAAGTGAAGAAAACAACAATGGACCTGAGGAAGAAGGTCATGAGGAACCAATGGAAGAAGCACCACCACTAAGGAGGAGTATGAGGGTGAGAAGAGATCCATCCAACTGGGTCAACAGTCGGGTGTACTACAATGCCCAAACAGTAGCACATCCAAGTCAGGTGGTATGCTCGTTTGCTAAGTTCCCAAAAGAGCATTGTGCTTTCATCACTTGTCTGGTTGAAAGCCAAGTGCCACTGACATACTCCTAGGTTGCTTCTTTGGTTGATGGGAGGATAGATCCTTGCAGGAACGAAACAGAGACTCAAGTTCTTCAAGGTTTGTGGATTGAATGGTGACACAAGAGGGATGGATGATCTCTTGATACTCCTAGATGACTAAATCCGATATGACACACCAACTTAGACACCCTTAGAATCTGGATATTACACACCAGAAACACCTCAACTTGTCAACTAGAGAGAGAGAGAGAGAAATAGGGTTTTTGATAAAAGACTGCTTGAGTACAATAGGGTTTGCGGAAACCCTTAAATAAAAGAAACCAAAGAACAAGCTTTAGGGTTTCGGAAATATAACATAAAACTATAGTCTTAAAAATAACATAAGATAAAATGGATAGTCTTCTAGTAGTCTTGGGCCGAGATAGGGCCTAGGTGATTTGTAAGACAAGTCGTGGCCTCGTTAAAAACTTTCCTCCGGAAAACCTCGTGGGACAAAACCAAAAGCAAGGAAAAGAGCACACACCAAATGTCTTGCCTAAACACTAGCTCAGTTTGATGTAGAGATAGCTTGAATGGTGATCAAGATATCTCGGACCATCCAACCTTGTCCAAGACTTTCTTCTTGTTGTGGGTGTGAAGTGAGTAATCCTACAACAGTCTCCTTGAGTTTCTTGGCTCTGGAACGGGTTATGGGACCTTCTGGAATGGTCAAAGCATCATCACCAGGCTGCTGGTGCATTGTGGCATCATGTGGCTTGTCTAAGATCTCTTTACCCTCTGACACGACCCTAGGATACCACATGACACGACCCTAGGATGCTTCTTTGGTTGATGAGAGGATAGATCCTTGCAAGAACGAATCAGAGACTCAAATTCTACAAGGTTGGTGGATTAAATGGTGACACAAGAGGGATGGATGATCTCTGGATATGACACACCAGAAAGATACTCGACAACTTCTAGAGAGAGAGAGAGATCCGTCAAGAGAGAAATAAGACTTGATAATATTCGATTGCTTGAGTACAATAGGGTTTGTGGAAACCCTTAAATAAAAGAAACCAGAGAACAAACTCTCTAGGATTTCGAAAACATAAAATGGAAAACTATAGTTTAAAATATAACATAAGCTAAAGATAAATGAACTTCTGCTAGTCTTGGGCCGAGATAGGGCCTAGGTGATTTGTAAGACAACTCGTGGCCTCGTTAAAAACCTTCCACCGGAAAACCTCGTGGGAGAAAACCAAAAGCAAGGAAACGGGCACACACCAAATGTCTTGCCTAAACACTAACTCAGCTTGTCCAAGACTTTCTTCTTGTTGTGGATGTGAATGGAGTAATCCCTCAACAGGCTCCTTAAGTTTCTTGGCTCTGGAACGGGTCATGGGATCTTCTGGAATGGTCAAAGCATCATCACCAGGCTGCTGGGGCATTGTGGCATCATGTGGTTCGTCTAAGCTCTCTTTTCTCTCTTTAGTAATCTGGTCCATGATCACATCACCCTCTTTGGTAAGCTGGTCCATGATCACATCATCCCCTCCCTCTTGAAAAGGATTTGTCCTCAAATCTGTTTTACCTGCAATAGAGGGGACCAAGTCAGTAACATCAAAGTTTAAAATCAGATTACACTTACCTTGCAAGCCTCTTTGATTGGCATTTTTGCTGACTGGTTTGGATGTAGAAGGCATTGATCCATTTAGTTCCTGATTCATTACTCAAACTTGATACATGGAAACAAAGCAAGTTAGCACATGAAATTTTATCAAAGAGTAATAATCTTATCCCAAATTTGTTTTTGTTTGGCTTTGTCTTGTGTGCTGCATCTGGTGGTGCTTCTTTGATGAGGATGAAGCCAGTGACGTCTTGGTGCATATCCTGATCGAAATCAGGTGGCTTGAACCGCTTGTCTTCCACATGCTTGTTCTTTCTCCTTGTATGTTTCCAATCTTCATCGTAATCTGCACATGGCTCTTTTGACAAAAACAAGTGCATCATATCTGTGTAATAGATATAAGAACTCGTGAAAACATGATCACTTACCTTAGCAGGCTCACCTGGTCGCCAGAGATAGGACTGAGATGTTTTGAACTCAGAAAAATTCAAACAAAGCACACAAAAGATCATCCAAGTTGTAGAACTCATAACTCTTTCACCTGAGAAGCTTTGGACATGATTCCAATTCGACGTGAGACCCTGATGAGTTAAGTTTCCATAGAATTCGAGTTTGTTGAATAATTCCTTGTGGTTTTTGAGATATGTTCCTCGGACTGCTACTATGTCAAGACTGGCGGCAAGACAGCTTTCAAGGTTTGCTTGTTGTGTCTCCAACTTAGCCAAGGATTCATCATTGATTCTCTGATATTTACAGCCCCAATTTTCACCTGTAGCTTTCTCAGCTTTTTTGGACAACTCAATCAAAGTTTAGAGATTCAGAGAGATTTTAATGGAAGAATATGTTGAACAAACTGAAGAACAAGAGAGAGAAGAGAGGTTTCGTGTAGGCAGAGAATAAAGAGAGAGCAAAGTGTTTACCTTGCTTTGATTAATTCAGGGATAAGTCCCATAAATAGGGAGACAGATTACAAAGAAACAAGTGAGAAAATAATAAACTAAGGCTGGTGAAGAAGACAAAATGGGCTCATTCAGCAGAGTGAAAGTGACTGGTCTACTCTCTCTCTCTTCTTAAACCTTGCATGTGATCTCTTGCCTTGTCTTGATCCCCAACGGATCCCTGCTCCACTCAACCCTTCCAGAGACTTCCTGAGTGGTTCTGGTTACTTCCTGAGTGCTTCTGGTTACTTAGACAATATACTTGACAAGTTCCCATCCGGTTGCTTGCCTTCCAAGCTAGGTTAGGTCTAGAATCATAAACTCTACGGACAGACTTGTGTCCCAAGTTTCATTAGACCAAGCACTTCTTCAGCCATCCATACGAGTACATTCTTCTTCTTGTCTTATTTATTTCCAGATTATTTATTCTTCATGTCAACACTCCCCCTCAAGCTTGACCATAGGGACTGGTCAAGCTTGGAAGCCATGAAGCATTCCCTCATTAAAACCTTAGCTAGGTAAAACCACTTGGGAGAAAACCCAAGCTAAGGAAAAAGAGTAGAACACTCCATGGAGGAGAGATCAGTGACATGTGAAGTGTATGAGTCCAAGCTTTGGATGAATGAACTCACATACTTTAGTACTTGCAGCCTTGGTGAAGATATCAGCTAGCTGGTCTTCACTTCTTGTATAGCATGGTAGGATGATCCTCTGCTCCACAGCTTGTCTCACCTTATGACAATCAACCTCAATGTGTTTGGTTCTTTCATGAAACACATTGTTGGATGCTATGTGTATTGCAGCTTGATTATCACAATGCATTGTGATTGGCGATGATGCCTCCACACCGAAATCATTGAGAAGGTTCCTGATCCAAATGAACTAACTAGTGGGCTTCCTCATTGCTCTATATTCTACTTCAGCACATGAGCAAGATACCACCTTCTGCTTCTTGCTTTTCCAGGTTACCAAATTGCCTCCAATAAAGGTACAATAGCCTGTTGTTGACCTCCTGTACACTCTATCTCCAGCCCAATCAGCATCACAATATCCCACTATCTCTGTGCTCTTGTTACAACCCATCCAAACTCCTTGACCTGGTGCTTCTCTTAGATACCTTAGAATCCTTTCCACCATGTTCCAATGGTGAACCTTGGGAGCTTGCATATGCTGGCTAACTTGGTTGACTGCAAAGCACACATCTGGTCTGGTGATGGTGAGGTAGATGAGTTTCCCAACCATCCTCCTATAGTGCTTAACATCTTCATAGGGCTTGTCTTCAATCTCCCCCTCACGCATCACCTTATAGCCATCTTCTAGTGGAGTCTTGGCTGCTCTTCCACCTAGATTACCTGCCTCATTTAACAAATCAAGTGTGTACTTCCTTTGGGATAGAAACAGTCCATCTTTAGATCGACATATCTCAATCCCTAGAAAGTACTTTAACTCACCCAAGTCTTTGATTTCAAATGAGGATTTAAGAAAGGCTTTAGTTAAGAGAATACCTTCCTTATCACTACCAGTGATGATGATAGCATCCACATATACAAGGATCACTACAATCCCTTGTTGGCTGGTGAGAGTGAAGAGTGTGTGATCAGCTTCAGATTTTACAAAACCTCTTCCATTTAGGGTGGTGCTGAGCTTGTGATACCAGGCCCTTGGTGATTGTTTTAAGCCATAGATGGCTTTCTTCAATATGAGAACATTTCCAGGCTTGACAAGATGTTCTAGACCAGGGGGTGGTCTCATATAGACTTCATCTTCAAGTTCTCCTTGTAGGAAAGCATTTTTAACATCCATTTGCCATAGATCCGACTCCAAGTTAACTGCCAAAGATAGGATGATCCTTATGGTGTGTAGTTTGGCAACTGGTGCAAAAGTATCAAGGTAGTCTTCCCCATAGGTCTGAGTGAATACCCTTGCTACTAGTCTTGTTTTGCGCCTCTCCACTGTACCATCTGTGTTGTACTTGATTGTGAAGATCCAACGACTTGTTACAGCTTTCTTGCCTTTGGGAAGCTCCACTTCATACCAGGTATCATTGACAATCATTGCATTTGTTTCACTTCCAACTGATTCTCTCCACTCCTTATGCTCCATAGCTTCCTCATAAGACCTTGGAATGTATTCTGGTCCAGTTCTCCAATGAACACAACATGTTCCTGAGGATACTGAGCTAGGGAACACACAGCTTGGATAGGATGTGCTACTGCCTGGGAATTAAAGTACACCCTTGTGTTGATCCAGTTAGAAGCTGGTTGTTTGATTTTGGTACTCCTCCTTAGTGGTGGTTGTGCTTCCTCCTCATCATATGAAGACTGAGTTTCATTTAACACTGAACCCTCTTGTTCTTGTTGCTCAGCTTGATCATGAGTTGTTGGTGAGGTATCCTGTTGTGGCTCAGCCTGATTGTTATTGCCCCCCTCATGATCAAGGTGAGGAACTCCAAAATCATCAATACTTGACTCGGTTTCATTAGGTGGTGTTGGGTCCCTCCTGGTATCCTTTGGTTCAGTTTCCACCCTTGCTTCAGGCATACTGACCCCAAGACTTTCCCAATACATGCCTAAGATTGCTTGCTCTATCAGAGGCTGATTGGGATAGGTTTTCCAGCTCATCCCAACTTTTTTCATTATAATACCCTCTTGATTCTACAAACTTCACATCCCTAGACACCATGACTCTCCTAGTCTCTGGTGAATAGCACTTGTACCCTTTTTGGTTTGGGGAGTACCCAATGAACATTGCCCTTGTACTCTTAGCCTCTAGCTTGTTCCTTTGCTCTCCTGGTATCAAAAAAAAAACAAAGACACCCAAACACACGCATATGATCTATAGATGGTCTGGTTTTGTTGAGTACCTCAAATGGAGAGTGATCCTGTAGAATTCTGGTGGGAATTCGGTTAATCAAATAGCAGGCTGTCAATACTGCATCTCCCCAAAATCTTTTGGGTACACTCATATGGAACATCATGCTCCTGGCAACCTCCATGAGGTGTCTATTCTTTCTCTCAGCTACACCATTCTGTTGAGGTGTGTATGGGCAGCTGGTTTGATGGATCACCCCATGCCTTGCTAAGTGTTGTTTAAATGCATTGCTTGTGTATTCCCCTCCATTATCTGATCTAAAATTTTTTATCTTGGCATTGAAATGGTTAGCCACATAACTCTGAAAATTTATAAAAGCTTCTAAGACCCTATCTTTTGATTGCAGCAGTGTGATCCATGTGTATTTAGACTTCTCATCTATGAATGTCACAAAGTATCTATGATGTTCTCTAGATGCACATGGAGCAGTCCAAACATCAGAGTGAATAAGGTCAAAGCAATTTTCATAGATAGTACTTGATCTAGGGAACACATTTTTGCAATGCTTGCCTAAGATACAAGCCTCACAATCACTTTTAAAAGAAATACTAGGAAGCATGATGTTCAAGGCACGAGAATGGGGATGTCCTAATCTAGCATGCCACATTACATCTTTCGGGAAATTAAAACTTGAATTTAAAGCACAAGATAAATCGGTTGCAAGCTTGGTGTCTTCAAGCAAGTACAAGTCTCCCTTGGTCACACCTTTGCCAAGAAACCTACTAGTTTCAATATCCTGAAAGTAGACATCATTAGGAGTGAAGGTAACCTTGCAATTCAAGTCATTGGTTGCTCTCTTAACTGATAACAGGTTGGATGTGAAACTAGGCATGTAAAATCTTTAGAATCTTTTTCAAATAACCAAAGATCACCTATCCCTTTAATTGGAACTCTTTCTCCATTAGCTATCATAACATTTCCTAAGGCAGGAACAATATTTTTAATCAAGTTTAGATCACTAATCATGTGGTGACTAGCTCCTGAATCTATAACTAAGGGTTTTGTAAATTCATAACCAGCTAAGGCATTCAAGGAGATACCACTATTTGAAGCATGTAAAGAGGTACCAAGTGTATTACTAGAGTTTTCTTTGAGGATTTTGATGAGAGCCTCAATGTCAGAGCGCTTGATGACTTCATCTTCAGTTGGCCTCAAGGTTGAGCAGCTACTGTATGCTAAGGCCTTTCCCTCACCAAGTCCAAGTCTATTGGAGGAGCGCATGGTTCCTGGAGCAGATGGCTCGCCCATATCACCAAAGAAGTTGGCTCTTGCATCATTGTAAGGAGTCCTGAACTTCTGAGGCTTGAGGTGAGGATTGAGAAGCCAGCACTTGTCCTTCCCATGACTCTTCTTCTTGCAATGGTCACAAATCAACACCTTCTTGTCTTCAGCCTTAAAGTAACCTTTGTTTGCAACCCCTTCAGCTTGGTTTGCTAAGACCAAGTCGCCTTTGCCTCCAAAGAGACCTACTGAGCCTTGCTCCTTCTGGATTTGAGCACAAACTTCTTCTAGTGTTGGTAGCTTCTCAGCCCGGAGCATGTGTTTGATGAGATCATTGTACCCTGGGTTTAGAGTAAGAAGCAAAGCAAAGACCTTGTCTTGCTCTCTCCTATCATTAAGAACGTTTGGATCCAGGGTGCTTGGTCTCAGCATTTCTAATTCAGCCCACAATGCTCTGAACTTGCCAAAGTGTTGATTGAAGTCCATGCTCTCCTGGTGAAGTGAGTTGATAGCCTTCTTGACTTCAAAGACTCTACTCAGGTTTGAAATATTGCCATACACCTTTTGCAGTGTATCCCAAAACTTTGTGGAGCTCTCACAGTAAGAGTAAGCTTCCAAGATAGATGGTTCCAGACTGTTTTGAATAATGGACATCACCATGAAGTCCTCCTGACCCCATTTTCCATCAACAGCCACCACCATCTCCACACCATCTTTGTCTTGGACGGTTTTTGTTGGGGCTTCTCCAACAGAAACATGTTCCCATAAGCCCCTACCTCCAAGTGCTGTCTTGGCTATAGACCACAGCAGATAGTTAACACCAGTTAAGGTCACTGGAATAGCCACGAGTTTTGAGTTCTCCATCTTGAATCTCTCTTTTCCAGCAGGTTATAGAGTGTTTCAAGAATTTCGAAATGAACTGAGTGATGAAACAGAGTAATGAAACAGAGTATGAAACAGAGTATGAAACAGAGTATGAAACAGAGGAGTAGATGAAACAGAGTTAGTTTGCGGAAGAAATGAAAGAGAATAGGGAGAATAAGGTTTCAAGAGCGTTTATGGCTCTGATACCATGAAAGTTTAGAGATTCAGAGAGATTTTAATGGAAGAACATGTTGAACAAACTGAAGAACAAGAGAGAGAAGAGAGGTTTCGTGTAGGCAGAGAATAAAGAGAGAGGAAAGTGTTTTCCTTGCTTTAATTAATTCAGTGATAAGTCCCATAAATAGGGAGATAGATTACAAAGAGACAAGTGAGAAAATTATAAACTAAGGCTGGTGAAGAAGACAAAATGGGCTCATTCAGCAGAGTGAAAGTGACTGGTCTACTCTCTCTCTCTTCTTAAACCTTGCATGTGATCTCTTGCCTTGTCTTGATCCCCAACGAATCCTTGCTCCAGTCAACCCTTCCAGAGACTTCCTGAGTGGTTCTGGTTACTTCATGAGTGCTTCTGGTTACTTAGAAAATATACTTGACAAGTTCCCTTCCGGTTGCTTGCCTTTCAAGCTAGGTTAGGTCTAGAATCATAAACTGTACGGACAGACTTGTGTCCCAAGTTTCATTAGACCAAGCACTTCTTCATCCATCCATACGAGTACATTCTTCTTCTTGTCTTATTTATTTCCAGATTATTTATTCTTCATGTCAACACTCAAGTGGGTTATCATGTCAAAGAAAGCATTGTAGACCAGAATGTTAACAAGGCACAAAACAATACATCTAGAACCATTTATCTCAAGTTTCAGAAGTGCAATGAGTTTATCAAAGAACGTGTTATACGCTAAGATATCATTAAATAGCAATCCCACAGGTTTATAAACATTTTTGGCACAAACAATCAATCTCAAGCTCAGAGATATTTGCAGATTTCAAAATTTCAAACCTAACACCAGCATGATGCAATTTCGGTTCATGCAGCTTCTTAGGTTCTTTGAAGACATATGTAGATGCAAGATAATCATTAGTGGCCAGTTCATGACTAACAAAACTTTTCTCTTCAGTTCTAGCAAGTGAATCACAAGGTTTTCTAAAACAACAATCAAATTGTTTCACTTTAAGCTCAAAAACCTTTTCAAAAAGATCAAAACTTTTGCCATGTTTCAGAAAATGATCAAGACTCAAAATAGGACCAGAAATTTTTTATTTTGATTTGAAAAACTTTTTTGATCAAATAGGTTTTCTGGTTTAAGTTCTCTAAAAGATTTTAAAATGCTATCAAAAACAGATTTTGAAACACAAAAATCTTTTACTTTGTCAAGACCAAAACAATTTATGTCTTCAGTACTCACTTTAACAAACATTTCAGGCACAGAAGCAAGCATATTAAACACCTTACAGTGCTCTTGCAAGTCATAAGACAAGGATTCATGAGCTGTTTCAGACTGCAAGTTTTTGTGCTGTTCTAACTCTTCTCCTTGTGTTGATTGCTCTGGTTCTTTCTCTGCTGTTTCTCCTTTTGCAACCTGTGACACTGAAACAATTTTACTCCGTTGCACCGGTTCAGCAGTGAATGGGGCAGCTGAGTCTGGTTCTGCATCATTGAGTTCTGAGACAGCAGTGAATGGCGCTTGATTCTGTATTTCTAAGGATGGAGGTATAGTCTTAGCCTGTTGAATTGTTTCTCCACATCCCTAAACGCTTGTGAAATTGCCTTCCTTATGATATCTTCAATGGAACAGGTTGACGTTTTGCTTGATGAACCAACTGGACTTGAGTTCTTGCTGTCTTGTTTTTTCTGAGGAGAGTTTGAAGAACGTAGCTTTGTCTCAGGCTGCTTTCGAAGTACTTCCTTGTGGTACTGTCTTGGAACATACTCTCTTCGCATCAAAGTCCTCAGCTTATGCCAAGTTTCCACTGGTTCTTTTTCATCAAGTCTTCTGGACCTTATCAAGTGATTCCACCATCTCAAAGCATAACCACAAAACTCAGCAGTAGCCATCTGAACCTTCTTTTTTTCAGAACAGTGTTGACTACTGAAAATCAACTCCATCTTCTCTTCCACCCCGCATATGCAGCAGGATCAGCATCACCATAGAAAGGAGGGATTTTTATCTTTTGATCAGCAAATTTGTCTCTGCTACTGCCTCTGCCTTCATGCCCACGTCTCAGTCTCCTCTCACTGCTTCTAGACTCAAGAATATGACCAGTAGCTTGTTGGAGATCCTGTCTAAACTGCTGCCGAAATTTATCATGGCTGGCTTTCATCTTCTGCTGCAGCTGAGCATTCATAGCCTTAAGTAACAGCCTTTCATCCTTAGTGAGGACTCCTTTCTGATCTCCTGCCATGTTACCTGAGACAAGAGAAAGATTAAGCCAGTAAGTAGTTCTAGCAAAAGAGATCAAAAAGTTTGAAGCAAACAGAGATAACAAAGAAATCATTTTGCAAAACCAGAAACAGATTCAAATCGAAATACACCAAACCAAATACAAATCAGACTGAAACAATAAAAACCCTAAATAGCACAGAATAGATCACGAAAAATCAGGTTCAGTTTCAGACTTGGATTTGCAAATATCGAAATTAAACAGATTCACATTAACAAGAACAGATTGATTCAGTTTAAAACAAAACAGAAACAGATTACAGAAAATCGAAAACTTTCTGATCAAGGATGTGAAGAGTCGAAAGACAGAAATCAGATCAAGGAACCCTATTTTATCAGTTTTCTACACAAGAAACACAAGAGAAGGAACAACAAAAAAAATTCAACACCAAACAATACTTGCTCGGCAAGGAAAGACCTTATGTGGCTAGGTTAAAGAAAATAAACTAGGGCTTTTGCGTAAATCCAAAAAGGATAGTGAAAAAAATTTGCCTAGAACACAAAGCACACGAGCAGCCCTAAGAAAATCTCTAGTTCTACTTTTATTCAAGATGATAAAGAAGTATTATGGCTGAAACAGAAAGAATTTAAGAGAAAACGAGACTTCCCTAACCAAAGTTGCTCTGATACCACATGACACACTCCTAGGATACTTCTTTGGTTGATGGGATGATAGAACCTTGCAGGAACGAATCAGAGACTCAAGTTCTTCAAGGTTTGTGGATTGAATAGTGACACAAGAGGGATGGATGATCTCTTGATACTCCTAGATGACTAAATCGGATATGACACACCAACTTAGACACCCTTAGACTCTGGATATTACACACCAGAAACACCTCAACTCGTCAACAAGAGAGAGAGAGAGAGAAATAGGGTTTTTGATAAAAGACTGCTTGAGTACAATAGGGTTTGTGGAAATCCTTAAAAAAAATAAACCAGAGAACAAACTCTCTAGCTTGAATGGTGATCAAGATATCTCGGATCAAACCTTGTCCAAGACTTTCTTCTTGTTGTGGATGTGAAGTGAGTAATCCCTCAACAGGATCCTTAAGTTTCTTGGCTCTGGAACGGGTCATGGGACCTTCTGGAATAGTCAAAGCATCATCACCAGGCTGCTGGTGCATTGTGGCATCATGTGGCTCGTCTAAGCTCTCTTTTCTCTCTTTAGTAATCTGGTCCATGATCACATCACCCTCTTTGGTAAGCTGGTCCATGATCACATTATCCCCTCCCTCTTGAAAAGGATTTGTCCTCAAATCTGTTTTACCTGCAATAGAGGGGACCAAGTCAGTAACATCAAAGTTTAAAATCAGATTACACTTACCTTGCAAGCCTCTTTGATTGGCATTGTTGCTGACTGGTTTGGATATGTAGAAGGCATTGATCCATTTAGTTCCTGATTCATTACTCAAACTTGATACATGGAAACAAAGCAAGTTAGCACATGAAATTTTATCAAAGAGTAATAATCTTATCCCAAATTTATTTTTGTTCGGTTTTGTCTTGTGTGCTGCATCTGGTGGTGCTTCTTTGATGAGGATGAAGCCAGTGACGTATTGGTGCATATCCTGATCCAAATCAGGTGGCTTGAACCGCTTGTCTTCCACATGCTTGTTCTTTCTCCTTGTATGCTTCCAATCTTCATCGTAATTTGCACATGGCTCTTTTGACAAAAACAAGTGCATCATATCTGTGTAATAGATAAAAGAACTCTTGAAAACATGATCACTTACCTTAGCATGCTCATCTGGTCGCCAGAGATAGGACTGAGATGTTTTGAACTCAGAAAAATTCAAACAAAGCACACAGAAGATCATCCAAGTTGTAGAACTCATAACTCTTTCACCTGAGAAGCTTTGGACATGATTCCAATTCGACGTGAGACCCTGATGAGTTAAGTTTCCATAGAATTCAAGTTTGTTGAATAATTCCTTGTGGTTTTTGAGATATGTTCCTCGGATTGCTACTATGTCAAGACAGGCGGCTAGACAGCTTTCAAGGTTTGCTTGTTGTGTCTCCAACTTAGCCAAGGATTCATCATTGATTCTCTGATATTTATAGCCCCAATTTTCACATGTACCTTTCTCAGCTCTTTTTGGACAACTCAATGAAGGTTTAGAGATTCAGAGAGATTTTAATGGAAGAATATGTTGAACAAACTGAAGAACAAGAGAGAGAAGAGAGGTTTCGTGTAGGCAGAGAATAAAGAGGGAGCAAAGTGTTTTCCTTGCTTTGATTAATTCAGGGATAAGTCCCATAAATAGGGAGACAGATTACAAAGAGACAAGTGAGAAAATAATAAACTAAGACTGGTGAAGAAGACAAAATGGGCTCATTCAGCAGAGTGAAAGTGACTGGTCTACTCTCTCTCTCTTCTTAAACCTTGCATGTGATCTCTTGCCTTGTCTTGATCCCCAACGGATCCCTGCTCCACTCAACCCTTCCAGAGACTTCCTGAGTGGTTCTGGTTACTTCCTGATTGCTTGATGGACCCCTTAAGACGAGATCCTTTGTCCCTGATTCTTTTGAAGGAAGATCTGATGGTTTGAAGGATAGATGATGATGGATCTGATGGATAGAAGTCGAAATGATTGATGAACTTCAGTGAGGATCTGTGGATTGATCAACACTTGTGCAGATGTGTCCTTGATCAAGAGAATGAACTCTGTTTTCGATCAAACACAGGTTTTGCTTGCAGAGAATGAACTCTTTAGCAATCAGTGTTCAAAGATGAACAAAGGATTCACAGTTTCAGAAGTAGTTTTTGATAAAAAAGGTGAATACTTTTTCAGAGAGTTCTCAAGAGTTTAAGTAGCAGAAATAGAAGTTGAAAGGTCCTAAAACTTGTAAAAATCTCGAAAATAAAAGAGTGATAAAACTTAGACAAGTCCAAAGACTGAATAAGTGAAAAGTTGGCTCTGTTCCTTGGCTTGATTTCTGTTGATCTGAGTTAATAAAGAGAGGAGGTCTAAGAGGTTCAGAATGATGTTTGGGATCAAAGGAAGGTTTGTGCAAATTTAGGGCGAGTGTACGGACGGTACGGACTGTACGGATTGTACGGCCGACCGTACGGACCACTCGACCTAAAACACTTTATTCTCGACCAAAAACCATTTTGGGTTTGTGCAAATTCCGGGTCAAGTTGTACGGATGAACCTGGTCCGTACAACCTAAGGTCCGTACAACAATGGTGGATACTTGGGTTACAAGGCAGGAAGAAGGCAAGGCTAAATGGTGTGGGTAAAAGAAGGAAGTTAACCAGTGGGGTTACTCAGTAAGAAGATGGCTCGCGGATAAGGGTTTATGCTTGACCGAGACAGCCTGTCCCTTGCTGGAAAGAAGAAGGCATCTGGTCAAGATGCCAAAAGGATCTCGCGCCCACAGCCACAAGTTTGAATCAGGCGCTCCTCTTCCCCTTGACCGGCCACGTCTCCCCTTTCATAGCCTTTGCTTTTGTATCCGTTGTAAACCTAAATCACTCTCTATATATTTGTATCTCCTCTCAGAATAATCAATCAAGCAAATCATTTCTTTCTCTTATGGTTCTCTCTACTCTCTCTCTCTCGAGTTCATCATGAACATCGAGTAAACTCTCTTCTAATCTCTCAATCTTTCACTCTTTCTCTCATTCTCTCGGTTACTCTACTCTCTTTCTCTCAAAATCTCATGGTATCAGAGCCAGGTTCGTTACATCCTGGTGTTTAGATCTACTTTCTTCAGCTTCATTTCGAGTTCAAAGGTTGATGAGGCCATCCAACCAGTAGCTGAACCAGATACCAACCAGTTGCACCAATCAGCCAGCCAAAGGACCAGCCAGGATATGTGTTCAGTCAAAATGGCATATCTCACCAAAAATAAGGAATATTTACATGAAACAATTTTCATGCATACTACACTCAACAAGGAGTCAATCACAATTGGAATCATACCAAAAGCTATCCGGAGCAGGAAGATATCAATTTTACAAACAGGAGGTTACCCAGCCCGTCCATCCGCGAGTACCCGAGTTTAGAAGCTGTTTCAAGCCCAATAAAGAAGTGCTTTGGCTCAAAACATCTGATGGAATTCAATATGGATCTCTTAGCTTTGCAACAAGCCCAGAATGAAGAGAAATGGTCACGGAAATATGAAGTTATGGCCCAATCTCCAAAACCTGCCAAACCATTCCTACACTTGCCTTATTTGGAAGATCCGGGTTTTGCATCAATTCAATCTCAAGAAAGGCGACCAGGAGACCTTCTAAGTCACTCAGAGGAACTCCAAAACATGTTAAGGAGCACCAGAGTACACAGGATCAGGCGGATCCCAATTAGACCAGAAGATAAGCTTGGTTTACCCACATTGGCCAAACCAGCACCATTTAAGGAAAGTATCCAAGATCTTTTACTTGGTCAGTTTGGTTCGACCCAAACTTATCTATGGAAGCCAGGAGATCATCTTAACCATCCAGAAGACATAATCCACGATCCAGGAGAGTCCTATGAGTTCATACCATGCACCAACCAACATAGGATCAAGAAGATGCTCATTAACACAAAACTGCCTTATTTGGAGATTCTTGCAATCCAGTTCCAACAGCTCTTTTCTCATTTATTTCTGGACGTGATAATCACCTTAGAAGCAGTCAAGAAGATCCCAAGGAAGCTCACATATCCCTTAAAACCATCCAGGTTCAAGAGAGACCAAGATTCCTCACTTGGAGCCAAAATCCCCCAAAAGGCTCCAACGGCTAGATTTTCAATTTCTTGCTTAGTTTTTGATTTGTTTCCTTTTCTAATTGTTTTAGAACGTTAGGACCTTTGTCTCTGAGCATTATATAAGCTCATAGACGTGCATTGTAAAGATCACCCTCAATCTTAAAGTTAATAAGAAG
Source organism: Moricandia arvensis (assembly GCA_905132765.1). Taxonomy (NCBI): domain Eukaryota; kingdom Viridiplantae; phylum Streptophyta; class Magnoliopsida; order Brassicales; family Brassicaceae; genus Moricandia; species Moricandia arvensis. The sequence goes on along the minus strand of CAJHQP010003967.1, from coordinate 13,857 downwards.
TTTATTCAGTTTTATCAAAGATAGTTTCTTTGCATAAAAGTTGTTCTTTAGTTCCTAAGTTGTGAGAAGCATTAGGAGACTATAGAGCTCGTGGTTCATAGGTTATTTGTGAGATTCAAGAGCCTTGAGACACAGATTGAGAGAGTCAATCAGCACCCACGGATTGAGAGAGTCAATCACCATCTATCCACCATAGTCTTCCATCCATCCATCATCAAACTTTTATCCATCACTCATTCCATTTCTTTATCCATTTAGTTTCAGTTCTTATTTTTGTTATTCATAAACTCACTGTTCTTCCTTTATTTTCAGGTTAGATTGGACAGAAAGGGATAGCAAGTCGGCCATCATCACCATCCTTCCATCCGATCTCAATCCTTGCCGATAAGATCGACCCATCAACCATCCAAACCATCAACCCAGCTTCCGTGCCTGTATCATTTGGTATCAGAGCTAAACATCCTTAATCAGGTCGAATCTATCCTTGCATCATATTTTATTTTCATTTGCTTGCATTCATAAATCGAAAAAGCCATAAAAAAAAAACAGTTTCTGCATTTTTGTGTTCATAAGAAAAAAAAACAAAAGAGAAGAAGTTTCTTGCATTTGATCCACGAAAAATTTGAAAAGATATCTCCCATTGTGTTTGCATTCATTCAGTTTATTTAGTTTCCATTCCTAGTTACTTGCATTCCTCATTTAAAAAAAAAATCTGCATTTCCTTATTTATTCTTGTTTAAATCTTGCATAAGAAAAAAACATATAAAGAAGCATATCATTTTATAAATTTCGTGCATATCATATAGTTGCATCATTTTATTGCTTGCATTCAGAAAAGAAAAAGAAATATCATTTAGCTTAGTTTATATCATTTTGGTACAAGAGTATCTAGTTGTTTCCTTTTTCGGTTTATTTGCATATAAGCATAAAATCTGTCTTTAATTCTTATCATCTTTTCTTTTAAATTTAAAAAAAAAAACAAAATAAAAAGTTATTACATTTTATTTCTTTATATATTTCGTGCATCTTAATACATTTCAAAAAAGGAGATTTGTGAAGTTAAAAATTGTTTTCAAAAAAAAAGAAGAGAAAATCAAAGAAATATCAAGTTTCCATTTCTTTGCTTATTCCTCTTTCTTCTTTTGTTAAGGCACGAGTTAATCATCTTTTTCTCTGTTTCTGCAAGGAGAAAACGAAGAGAATTTAGAAGAGAGACCATGGGAGAAGATTCAGAAGAAGAGAGTCCTTATGACTCAAGCCAAGAGACCAACCATGATGAAACCGACCAAGCATGGTCCAGTGAAGAGGATGGCTGTGTTGGATCATGGTCTGATGATGACTACTCTATTTCAGAGTATGGAGACGACCCTGATGAACCATATCCTGATCCGGAACCACCTGATCATTCAATTGAAGAAACCAGCCACCAAGGATTGTATGAAGAAGAAACTGAATCCAATATCAGTTTCAATGAAAAATATGGTTTTTCTGGAGATGAATATCCTGAAGATGAAACAGGACGTGCTGATCATGAAGCTGACCAGGACAACTCATGCCAAGAGGAAACTGATTCTGAAATCAGTAAGCATGAAGAAGATTTTTCTGAAGCCAAAGAAGTCTATGAAGATGATGAAGATACTGGTGGAGAAGAAATTGAAGAAGAGTCTCAAGCCAGAGACATACCATGGTGTGAGATACCTTACTCTGATGAAGAGGATGAAAACCAAGACGAAACTGGTTCTCAAATCAGTGTAGACCACTTGGAAGAAGCCTATGGAGAGAAATCAGATTATCAAGAAGACTTCACTGAAGAGGAGGAAGCCTTATGTGAGGCTGGAAGAAATGTTACTGAGCTTGAAGCATACTCCATCAACTTTTCTGGTTATGGCCAAAGAGATGAGGACTACCTAAAGTGGGAGGACACAATGGAAACCTTGTTCCAAAGTCACCACATTCCAGAAGAAGAGAAGCTGTCCTATGCCACTAAGACACTCACTGGCCCTGCTCTATACTGGTGGAACAAAGAGCAGTATACAGTATGGTACTACCAAGAACCAGCTCATACTTGGGAGAGTTTTAAATCAGGGTTGCTTCAAGGGTTTGTGAAGAAAATTCCAGAGCAGGAATATCAGTCCCCTATGAGTGTTTCTCACGCAGGCTACACTCCCACATCAACCCAAAGCTTCAAGGCTGGAAGCAAGCAAGCTCATCACAGCCCACAAAAGATAGAACCGGCTATAGAGAAGAAAACTGTAAAGAAGCAAGAGGGTTCACAGCTAGGTTCACTCCAGTTGATAAAGGTACCAAACACATTCTCATATCCAAAAGAAACCTTACAACCAGGGAGAAAGAAGGCCGAAGTTGTTCTTGAGAAAGGACAACCCCAACCTAAAGATGAAGCTATGGTACAAGGTTTGCTAAAGCCACCAGCATCATCAAATCAAAGTAAGTCTTCTAATTCTAAAAATATTAAAATTCAGACATGTTATAGATGTCATAAGAGAGACCACTTTGCTGTAAATTGTCCATCTAGAAAGATAATAAGACTCACATCCTTGGAATTGAAACCGGAACCCAGTAAAACAAGTGATAGTCTAGTTCCTTTAGAACTTTCAAATTCTGGATTTATGCACTTGTCTTTGCCAAAGAGTTTTGATCCAGGAATAAAGCAAGATGATGGACGACCAAACAATGCTGAGAGGGTTCAAGAAAACCAGGGACAGCACCTGACATGTCCACAAAATGTTGAAGAAGATGTAAGAAACATCAAGAGCACACATACTGCCAAAGAGCCAATCACTCTTCAACTTGCTAAAACAATTTGGGTAAATCTGAACTTTAATTTTCTTGATTATAAGTTTTTAAACCTAGATATAATACACTTGTTTCCTGCCAAAAGTGTTGAGTTTATTTCAGGATCAAGGGCAAAGGATCACATGAATGATCCACATAAAATCACAAGGTGTTTACATACCAAAAGTGAACAAGAAGTTGTCATCAGCAATATATTGATTCCAGACGGTCCAGAAGATAAAACACTACCCACCAGAGTTCCCTACCAAAATAGAGGAGTAATCATGTCGTTCCTACTCAAAGGAGAACCACCAGATCTGCCAGCAAAGATCAAACCAATCAAATACCAAGGTAAGACCCTAGAATCTCAAAGGAGGATGAAACCTGACTTGCTCTATCTTGGTGCAGGTTATCCAGTTTCGAGGTCGAAACTTTTTCAAGAGAGAGGGTATGATGAGGCCATCCAACCAGTAGGAGAACCAGAGACCAACCAGTTGCACCAATCAGCCAGCCAAAGGACCAGCCAGGATATGTGTTCAGTCAAAATGGCATATCTCACCAAAAATAAGGAATATTTACATGAAACAGATTTTCATGCATACTACACTCAACAAGGAGTCAATCACAATTGGAATCATACCAAAAGCTATCCGGAGCAGGAAGATATCAATTTTACAAACCAGAGGTTACCCAGCCCGTCCATCCGCGAGTACCCGAGTTTAGAAGCTGTTTCAAGCCCAATAAAGAAGTGCTTTGGCTCAAAACATCTGATGGAATTCAATATGGATCTCTTAGCTTTGCAACAAGCCCAGAATGAAGAGAAATGGTCACGGAAATACGAAGTTATGGCCCAATCTCCAAAACCTGCCAAACCATTCCTACACTTGCCTTATTTGGAAGATCCGGGTTTTGCATCAATTCAATCTCAAGAAAGGCGACCAGGAGACCTTCTAAGTCACTCAGAGGAACTCCAAAACATATTAGGGAGTGCCAGAGTACACAGGATCAGGCGGATCCCAATTAGACCAGAAGATAAGCTTGGTTTACCCACATTGGCCAAACCAGCACCATTTAAGGAAAGTATCCAAGATCTTTTACTTGGTCAGTTTGGTTCGACCCAAACTTATCTATGGAAGCCAGGAGATCATCTTAACCATCCAGAAGACATAATCCACGATCCAGGAGAGTCCTATGAGTTCATACCATGCACCAACCAACATAGGATCAAGAAGATGCTCATTAACACAAAACTGCCTTATTTGGAGATTCTTGCAATCCAGTTCCAACAGCTCTTTTCTCATTTATTTCTGGACGTGATAATCACCTTAGAAGCAGTCAAGAAGATCCCAAGGAAGCTCACATATCCCTTAAAACCATCCAGGTTCAAGAGAGACCAAGATTCCTCACTTGGAGCCAAAATCCCCCAAAAGGCTCCAACGGCTAGATTTTCAATTTCTTGCTTAGTTTTTGATTTGTTTCCTTTTCTAATTGTTTTAGAACGTTAGGACCTTTGTCTCTGAGCATTATATAAGCTCATAGACGTGCATTGTAAAGATCACCCTCAATCTTAAAGTTAATAAGAAGTTTATTCAGTTTTATCAAAGATAGTTTCTTTGCATAAAAGTTGTTCTTTAGTTCCTAAGTTGTGAGAAGCATTAGGAGACTATAGAGCTCGTGGTTCATAGGTTATTTGTGAGATTCAAGAGCCTTGAGACACAGATTGAGAGAGTCAATCAGCACCCACGGATTGAGAGAGTCAATCACCATCTATCCACCATAGTCTTCCATCCATCCATCATCAAACTTTTATCCATCACTCATTCCATTTCTTTATCCATTTAGTTTCAGTTCTTATTTTTTGTTATTCATAAACTCACTGTTCTTCCTTTATTTTCAGGTTAGATTGGACAGAAAGGGATAGCAAGTCGGCCATCATCACCATCCTTCCATACGATCTCAATCCTTGCCGATAAGATCGACCCATCAACCATCCAAACAATCGACCCAGCTTCCATGCCTGTATCAAGCTGAGAATGTATGAACCCATGGGAAGTCAAAATACTAAGAGAGGGATTCAAGACCAAGTTCAGGATCAGAAGTTGTGCGGTAACCCAAAGAAATCAATAGAAGACATCAAAGGCGAGCCGACGAAGAAACACCTACCACAAGACAAAATTATCCAAGAAGAGATTTCCATCAAAACAAACCAAGGAGGAGCATATTGTGAATCTGAGCAACCGCACATCTAAGAATTCGAGGACGAATTCTATTAAGGGGGGAGAATGTAGTAACCCACCTAAAGGGATGAAATGGTCGAGATCGACAAAGTTGGAATTTGGAGCCAATCTTTTGGGAATCAAAGTTTGATAAGGAATGTTGAGTTTTGGTCATATAAAACTTAACATGGTTCATAGAAAATGGAAGAATGGTCGAGCATCAACCTGGTGGTCGAGTCGCGGGAGATAAAGATCGATCGGGAAAGTTTGAAGTATGTGATGGTCGAAGAATGGATCGTAAGTGAACCATGAGTCAAAATAATCTGCTATACCATGTTATACAATGTCTCAGATTGATCAGACGAACATTTTGGAAGCACGACGTTTTAGAAGCACGACGTTTCCGAAGCTCGACGTTTCTTAGGCACGAAGTTTTCCGCGAAACTTCGTAATATATTATTTTGGAGAAAGAAAAATAAATCGGAAGCAGGGCGGGAATTAAGCAGGATGGGAAGCAAGCACGACGGGATCGAAGCACGACGGGATCAAAGCACGACGGGAAGACCTGAAATTGGACAAAAACCCTAATTTTGGTATTATGGAATTTTTCGGGGAAGCCGGAGGCTCGGGAAATATTTTTCCATCAAGGTCAGGATACTTTTGGATTTTCTTAAGAATATTCAGAGCATCAGAAGGGGAGCGGAAAAAATATTCGGGATTGATCGCGGGTCAAAAATATCCTGGAAGAGTCGAAATCGGGCGAATGGACCGAGAAGCACGATGTGGCTCCGTGTATGGGATCAGGACGTGCTGTCAACCATCTAACCAGCTGAGTGTCAACACAAGGAGGAGGTGTCGCCGTGCATGGAAGAATCACATGCGGATTGACACCCAAAAGCACGAGGTGGATCGACCAAGCACGAGGTGTCGACGCACATGCAACCAAAGCATGCTGATCGACATGTGGATGGTGTGGTGTGGACTTGCATGAGTTTCAGACATGCAGCTTGACATATAAGAGGAATGGTGGCGCCCTGCATGAGTCTTGAGCATGCTGAGAGACATGTGGAGCACGAGGTGCCGCCGTGCATGCGTCCGGAGCCATGCGGAGCGACACACGAGCTGCCACCAACCTGAATCTGATTGGTTGCTGCTCCCTATAAATAACCCACGACCCCAGCTCATTTCATTCATCCATACCTGTCCAAATAAAGTTAAAAACGTGGCTAGAGAGAGAGAGTGAAAGAAAGAAGTCAGATTGAGCGTATAGTCTTTTCTAAAGACCGATATTGCACCGAGAAGGCTAGTGCTGTCCAATTGGTGATTCTCTACGATTGTGAAGCGGAAGCTCTGTCCAAATCCATCCATCCAAGCCAGTCATATTCTATGATGACCAAGTGGAGGTTCTGTCCAACATCAGGTTAGTTCCACGAGTTCAAATCAGTCTAAGTTCTGAAGCCAATGTTCTGTCCGAAAGTCCGAAGAACTGTCCAGAAGTTAAAGAAAGTTCTGTCCGAGTCCAGAGCAGTCCAGAAAAGTGTAAGGGGAGGTTCTGTCCAAGTCAATATCAGTCCAGTTCTGTCCATTGAAGACGTTCATCTCGGGTTTTGGCCAAGTCCTCTCCGATCAACCAGCTGCTTATCGGCATAGAACACTGTGAGTTGACTTGCTTGAATTCCACTTGGAATTTAGGATAGTTTTATTTATGCTTGAGTTCCACTTGGGACTTAGGATAGATCGAGTTGCATATAGAGTAGAATGCTCACGTTATTGCATGATAGAGTCCTTAGGGTTATTTTATTTATTTGAACCGGACTCAGTTTAGCACGGGCTAAGCTGAAATGATAAGGAATTAAGACTGAGTTAAGAACCTGACTAGGACTAGGACTAGGATGCATCGTGTTTTCTACTCTTGCTTGTTGATATGGTTGAGTGCAGGTTCCCGTTATCTTAATGATAGTTTCGTAGCAGGAGGCCGAACTATCTGGGTAACGGTTTGGTTAAGTTGATTGCTTGTTAGATTAGTTAAATGCTTGCTTGTTTAATTAATCTTGTTGATTGAGGTTAGTTAGCTCTTGGTAAGGGAGTGACTAACTGGTTGTGTTGTTTATTTATGATATTGTTGTTTAGTTTATTAAATGCTAGTACTAAGGGTCTTAGGCCATATAGGCCGGACTACTGGTACTATTGGTTAGTGTTATAGAGTCGAGTCTAGTTAGGATCTGGAACTTTAGCCTTAGGTTAGGTTCTTGATTTTTCTTTGTGTTAAGTGTGTGCCGACAGCATGTGCGTAACCCGCCCATGCTAGGCATGTTTAGGGGTTGATTAGTGTTTCCTCGACCTCGTACCCAGCGGGTTCAAGGAAACCCCTTATTCGCTGGATCGGGAAGACTCAGAGAGACGGGGTCATGGCCTAGGGCTGAGTGTTACACGACGGTGTAACGTGGCAGTGACCCGATGGACAGTGGGCTGTCGCGCGGTTACCCGATGGACTGTGGGCCGCGGTCGGTTGAAAGTTCCTTCTTCTGGCCTTTGTGGTAGGGAGATAGGATATTGCCGATTGAGAGGAACACGAAGTCACCATGGCCCAGGTTAGAGTGTCGTGTTTAGTAAAGGGTTATGAACCCTAGAGTAAGTGTAACACCGATATACGGTGTTACGAGTTAGATAGAGTCGTAGTTAGTTAGTATATTATTATTGTTATTGGTGTTTGATTTCCTTGCAGGTTTCTAACACTGAGATCTAATTCCGGGTTAGGTACCGGATTAGGATTGGTGTCTCTTTGGTTAGTGTAGACCCAAAGTTGGCTATTATATTGTTTGGGCGATTGCTTATGAAGGGTGGTGGATATTGAAAGCTATGCGGTATCAGCGATTGGCCGATCATGTTCTTGTCTGATTGTTGGTCGACCGGTTAGTGATACTTGTATAGTCTAAGTGTCTAACACTACATGAGTACTGAACTCAGGCGTATATATGGTTAACTAGGGATTGCTTGTTGACTTGTTTTTGTGCAGGTTCCCGTTACTTGAAGTTAGATCAAGGCAGGAGGCCAAATCTAACTTAGTAACGGTTTGATTAGATAGTGAATTGTGATTGCTTGTTTAGTCTTAGCTTTGTCTGCATGCTAAGGCTAGATTGATTGTTATTTTGGGTTGTCTGGGTTAGTTTATAGGTTGCGGGTAGAGGCCGCCAGCTCACTGAGTAACATTAGGTTACTCACCCAACTCCGTTGTCCTTTTTGCAGGTAGCTTAGTAAGGATGATCGGATAGCTCGTTGCTGGACGTTAGGACCGCCGGAGTAGATTTCATGCCTTTTGTATACGGTATTTTGATTTGTGTTTAGTTGACTCGATTTGGCATTAGGCCGGGCCCAGTCTTGAATTATTTCAATGTATGAATATTTCTTGAATCAATAAAGTAATTGTTTTATATGCGCATCATGAGTACTCTGATATTTGACTAGTCAGTCCGGTCTAACACAACGTTAGGTCTTGGTACGGGTTGAAAAGCCTTAGGCCTTGATCTAGCGGAACCGTTAACTCTTGGTACGGGTTGCAAAGCCTTATGCCTTGATTTAGCGGGACGAGTTAGTGGATGAACTGGTCTAGGTTGCGGAGTAAGTTCTATGACTATGACTAGATTGTCCCTAGCCGTCACGTAGCGCTTCCGGACCATGGTGTTGGGTTGGACGGTCAGTCATGTTCTTGTTTGATTGTTGGCTGGCCGGTTGGCTCATCTCTAACCCTGGGTATTGGTTGGTCTATTGGTCATGTTCTTGTTTGATTGTTGGCCGGTGGATCGACTATACGTCTAGGACGGTTCGGGGGTGTTACACACAATGTCAAGGTTCCTGTGTGGTCTAAACCTAGAGATACAAGACAATGTTGAGATGCAACATTATGTGGAGTTAGAAGAGATGTTACACAAGGCTATTCTTGTTGAACAACAGCTTAAGAGGAAGGGACATTCATGAACCAGCTATGGATCCAACCGGTTACACAACACCAAGGAAGAGAAGTCAACCTATCCTAAGGAGTCTAAGCCATATCAGAAAGAAAACAAGCCCTATCCGAGGGAAGAAACTGTAAGTTTTATAGATAATAGTCGGATAGAATAGGAAGAAGTATGAAGAACATGTGAAGAACAGAGGCTGAATCGCCAAAGAGAAGAGAGAGAGAGAGTTTAGGAGTTTAGTGTCGAGAGAGAAAAAGTAGAATCAGAAACCATTCTGCTTACTTGATTTAGGTTTACAGCATACATACTTAAATAGGCAAAAGGGGACAGACAATTTGAATTAAAAGAATAAACAAAAGAAGTCCCTAGAAGACAAACTGGCTCGTCCAGCCGGGTGAAAGTGACAGATCGCCCAACGTCTCTCTCTGCTTGATCAGACCCGTGATCCTTCTCCCAACGGTTCTCTCCACTTGGTTACTTTGTAACTGAGTCCCTAAATAAAGGTTTAGTCTCACGAGTTTGGTTCCTTGCCTTGCAAGGTAAGACTTGGTCGATCTTTGGTGCGGCCTGGATAGGCTTGTTCTCCACAGATCACTTGAAGGGGATGGATAGAGGGTTGATCAAGAGGCTACTAGCACTCGGATCTGATAATGAAATGCTCTCCTTGGCGATGGGGATGCCTCAGAGATGTGTTGCTAGTCAATGACACAAGATTACCTTGTATTGTCGTTGATGGATCACAAGGAATTCCTTCCTTTAGATGAAGATCAATGTTCCTTTAGCTGAACAGAGAAAGCAGAAGAACTAGGCAAGCAAATTGCTAAAAGATTTCGAGTTTATTGAGTGAGTTTCAAGCTGCCTGCGGCGGTTGCTTAAATAGAAAGCTACATCTAACCCTAAACCTAAACCGAGTTGGTTTTGGTTTTGTCTAACCCTAAACCTAAACCGAATTGGTTTTGGTTTTGTCTAACCCTAACCCTAAACCAAATTGAAATTGGTTTACTACTCTGAATCGAAAATCCTAATTCTAATTGTCTTTGGTTTGCTGGTTCAAATTAAGTACAAATCAAAATCACGTTAAACCAACATGCTGGTTCTTCACTCTTGATTGATTCCTCCTCTTGTCTCACGTGCTCAAGCAGAGCTAGTAAAGCTTGCCTCTGAGCTTTTGTCTTTGATCTTGTAATCGGTCCAACTGAGAAGATCAAGTCATCTTGAGCTGCATTCTGGTCCATCTCTTCCTCTCCACTCATCCAGTCGGCTACATAGGGATCTACTTGTTCTAGTTCCTCCATCAGCTCCTGGATCTCTCCCTGGTAAGCCTCCTCCTCTGGTTCCTTGGCGTCTTGGCAATTGGATTGACTGGAGGTTGCATTTGACCCAGTGGTGGTCACACCATCCCCTCCTCCTTTAAAAGGATTTGACCTCAAATCCGATTCATCTGCCACAAAAGGGATCAAGTCAGAAACGTTGAATGTTGAACTAATGGTGTACTTACCTTCGAGATCAATCTGGTAAGCATTGTTGTTGATCCTCTTGAGTACTTTGAATGGACCGTCTGTCCTTGGCATCAGCTTGGACTTTCTCTCATTAGGAAACCTTTCCTTCCTGAGATGGATCCACACGAGATCACCTGGTTCTAGCACCAATTCTCTCCTGCCTTTGTTCTTCTTTCTTGCATACATTTTGGTGCGGTCCTCTATGTTTCTCCTGACCTGTTCATGCAAGGATCTAACAAACTCGGACTTCTTCTGACCATCAAGGTTAGTCTGCTCTTTCAAAGGTAAAGCAAACAAGTCTAATGGAGACAAGGGATTGAATCCATAGACGGCTTGAAAAGGGGTGAGCTTAGTGGCTGAATGCATTGACCAATATGCAAACTCTACATGCGGCAAACAATCTTCCCAAGTCCTAATGTTCTTTTTGATGATAGCACGCAAGAGGGTAGACAATGTCCTATTGACAGTCTCAGTTTGCCCATCAGTTTGTGGATGACAAGTGGTTGAGAATAGCAATCTAGTTCCTAATTTCCCCCACAATGTTTTCCAGAAATAGCTAAGGAACTTAGAGTCCCTATAAGAAACTATGGTCCTGGGCATTCCATGCAACCTAACAACTTCTCTAAAAAATAGATCAGCCACTAAGGATGCATCATCAGTCTTATGGCAAGGTATGAAATGTGCCATCTTAGAAAACCTATCAACCACCACAAAGATGCTATCTCTACCCTTTCTAGTTCTAGGCAGTCCCAAAACAAAGTCCATAGAGATATCAACCCAAGGTTCAGTAGGAATAGGGAGTGGAGTGTACAAACCTGTTGGTTGCACCTTGGACTTGGCCTGCTTGCACACGACACACCTTGAGAACACCTTCTCCACTTCTTTCTTCATGTTAGGCCAATAGAAGTGTTCCTGTAAGGTAGAGAGTGTCTTGGCTATGCCAAAGTGTCCCATCAACCCTCCTCCATGAGCTTCCCTAACATATAGTTCCCTCAAAGAACCACAAGGCACACACAAGCGGTTATCATAGAAAAGAAACCCTTTCACTTGATAAAACTTTCCACTAGCATGTTTCTCAGTGTTTCTAAAAGCTTCCTGAAACTCTGGATCATCAGCATAACAAGACTTAAGGTGTTCAAATCCCAAAAGCTTTGTTTCCATAGAAGACAATAGAACATACCTTCTTGAGAGTGCATCAGCAACTACATTCTCCTTACCTTGCTTGTACTGGATGACATAAGGGAATGTCTCAATGAACTCAACCCACCTAGCATGCCTCTTGTTAAGCTTCTGTTGCCCTTTGAGATGCTTAAGAGATTCATGATCTGTATGGATCACAAACTCTTTAGGCCAAAGGTAGTGCTGCCACGTTTGTAGAGCTCTCACCAAGGCATACAGCTCCTTGTCATAGGTTGGGTAGTTCAATGTGGCGCCTCCAAGCTTCTCACTGAAGTAAGCTATAGGCCTCTTTTCTTGCATCAGCACGGCTCCAATTCCCACTCCAGATGCATCACACTCTATCTCATAAGTTTTAAGAAAGTCAGGGAGTACAAGTAAAGTGTTGAAATAAGTGAGTATTGACATGAATAAGAAGAGATGTGAATAAGGATCATTTACATAGTCCGGTGATATAGTCGACTACATGCCTCAACTACACTGTGATATAGTCGACTATATGCCTCAACTACATTGCTTGGGCAGAACACATTATTTTACTCTTTTCTTTCGTGTCTTGCCTTGCCTATTTATGTGGTTGTAAGTTGTTCAGTTAATAATAAGAAACCAGAGTTATTCTCTCCATTCTCTCTATTCTCTTTACTCTCTTTATTCTCTGCAAATCGTGTCTCTATATTCTATTAATCTCTAAAAGATTTCATGGTATCAGAGCCTGGTTTCTGATAATCTGGGTTTTGTGTTCTTCATTCAACAGTAAAGGTTGAAACTTTCTTGAAGATTCAAGGAAAGTCTGAAGTTTGAAGCTTTCTTTCACTAGATCTAAAGTCTTTTCTGGTTGATTCATCTCAAAGTCTCAATCTTCCAGCTTCATAAAGACTCAAGTTTTTCCAGATCTGGGTTTTCTTTTTCGAAAAAAATCTGGGCTCTTTCTTGAGAGTTCTTCGTGTTCTTGGTGATTCTGGGTTTCTGTTCTTCTTTTTTCTTTTGCTTGAAGTGAAAGGTTCTAATGGAAACCAACGACCACAGAGTGAAAGTGAAGCTTTGATCTGTGAAGGAGGTGTCCAGATCTGTTGAAACAGCTTTGGAAAGTCATGGTTTGTGGAGTAGTCATGTAAAGGTGGAAGCTTTTGAAGATATGACTACTGGAGAAGGTCAGATAGATGACCTGAAGGATGAATACAAGTGGGTCATAGAAGACATAAAAACACTTGAGATCATCTATGGATCTCTCTCAAAATCGTTTGTGGAGGTTTATCAACAGTGTAAAGCCGCAAAGGAGATATGGGAGAAACTTGAAGCAGTTTTTGGGAACAAGTCCAACCTAATGAAGGTCTGTGAAGCTGAGAAGGTTATCAGAGGATTAGAGCAGAGGAAGGACGAGTTCAATCAGCTGAGAAGAAAGCTTGGATACTTGTGGTCTGAGCTGATTGATGAGGATGGTGTAGGTGCTTTGGTTCAAAGAGAACAAAGTGGCCCTAAACGGAACAAGCAACCAGCTTGTGAGAAGAGTGGTTTGAGCCACAAGAAAAGAAGACTTAGAAAGCTTTCCATGGCCAAGAGAGCTAAGGGAAAGTTTGGGAAGACAAGCATACATCTTGCTGGTATAGAAAAACACCTAAAGATACTGGTCAAGGAAGTGACGCAGCAAATGGTCAGAGGAGAATGCTCCTATTTATTGAAATAAATAAAGGGATGACCAGAAGAAGAAGATGGTTGATGATCCAAGGATAAGTTCATGAAGAGAAGCCAATCTGGTTCTGTTTGTACAGACTTGGATCACAAGCAATCTACTATGACCTAACTTGCCTTGGGAGGCAAGGTACTGATGGGAACACGAGCTGAGGGTCTCCAGAAGCTAAGTAAACCGTTGGTAGAGAGTTTGACCAGATTCAAATTCAAATATGGAAGAAAGTCACATGTTAAGCTTAAGGAGAGAGCTGTTGCTGGCCTGTCACTTTCACTCATCAGACCTGGTCACTATCTCTCTCCTGTCCCTTTCTCCTCCTCTGGACGTGCCTCCCCTTGGCTGTATCCCCTTTGGCCTCTTCTCATCCCTACAGAATTATTTGTTTATATTTCCTTGTTTTAGTAATTGTTTATTGTAAGTGATTGTCTATTTAAAGACCTTCACCCTCTCTTGTAACACTTACTAGAATCAATAGACAAGTTTCTCTCTCTCTAAGCTCGTGTGTCTCTCTCTGTTGCTTGTGTCTAAAC
>CAJHQP010003966.1:0-60499 GCA_905132765.1 Moricandia arvensis | reverse complement strand
GAAAGTCCTTATATACTCCGCGCCAGAGCGTTAATAGCGTAGCTATGCGCGCTCCTGCTGTTTCTTCGTCTTGCGGCGGCGCTTTTGTCATTGTGAGGTTTTCTTCTTTATTTCTTATCCGACCCTGATCTTGACGCACTCTCTCGGTTGGTCATTTCTGGTGACTAGACCTTCATCTCTTCTTCGATGATGATGTATATCCGTTGCTTGTGAAGCGCGTCTTGGAATGTACGCAGTTTTTTCAAGCTTATCCACTTTCTTAAACTTTGACTTGAACGCAGAGTGTGAAGTGCGTCTAGGCGACTTTTTCGCTGATCCCGGCTGACTCTAGTCCATGACGGTTTATAAACCGTTTAATGGAGTCACAAGAGTATTCGTCTCATCCCCGAGGATAAGTCTCAAGAGTCAAACCATTGAGTTTCTCGATCTATGAACATCGAGTGTTGTTGAGGAATCTGAGGCGAGCTGGCGAAGCTTTCGATGGAGTCGCCTGAGGCGAGAGAACCATCTAATGTGCGTGCTCCGCGAGCTGTCTAATCGGGGAGTTGGATGTAGTTTCAATAAAAGAGTGGAACAAGAGATCGAACTGCCGGAACAATTCGTCTGGTGAATCGAGTGCCAGTCATAGAAACCGAGCTTGTCGAGAATAAAGCTCGTGGTTTCTAGGTGCAATGAGTTGTGTAGAGGCAAATAAATAAGAATGTCAACAAGATGGATAACACGTTGAGTATACACTCTGCTGTTCTAGCCACCTACGTTCTAAGTTCTTCTAAGCTATAGATTTCTATAGTCTAAAATCTTCGGATCCTTCTGCCTTTTGCGTTAGCTTCCCTTATATATTGCCTCTGGGTCTGTTCCCTTTCCTTTATACGCTCGGTCGGAGTTTATCGCTTCTGGAATATCGCGTTTCCTTCGATCTTCGTGTTTATCTTTGGAAACTTCACATTTATCTTCGAACTTGACTATAATCTTCTCCTGCAGGATAAAAGTTAAACCGTCATATCGATTGGCCTGATTTCGTATGAAATCGTGAGTGGGCTTTTAGCTGCGTTATGGTCTTTATTGAAAGAACGCTTTCGAAACGACGTCAATTCTGAAGAGAGTTCAATTTCTCGTATAGTGGAGCTAATTCTAGGTGTTTTGTTAACCATTTTCGTTTTACACGATCACTTCAAAACTTTACATGAGGAAACGGGTTTCTTGCGGTAAAGTTTTTATGCCAACTCGATCGAGATGAAACAAGAACATTTCTATCCGATTTCGAAGGAGGGAGCTACGAGGATTGAATGAAGATGATTGGTTGATCCAACTCTCCGAATGGGCGAGTTGGATGCTGTGTTCGACCCAACTCCCCGTTTGGATTGTGATTGGTCCAACTCGCGATGGGCGAGTTAGTGCTGCTCGATCCAACTCGCGGAACGGGCGAGTTGGTCGTCCCATGCTGCCCAACTCGGCAAACGGGCGAGTTGGCAACCCATGCTGCCCAACTCGCCAAACGAGCGAGTTGGTTGGCCTGTGCGGTCCAACTTGCCCGTTCCGGTGAGTTGAAAGCACTTGCTTTGGCCAATTCTTTCGTCCGGTGAGTTGGAAAATCGAGCCTTACAGTCATTTCTTTGTTTCGATGCTCGGAGATCAGTTTATATGAGGTCTAAAGTAGATTTTCTCGAGGACTTATGGTGCGAATCCTTCTTGCTAGTTCATTCAAAACTTGGTTTTGATTTTCCCACTCTTCTTTTTAAAAAATAGTATCTATCTCTTTTCAAAGAGGACATTTCCCAGAAGTTTCTGACGTTGATTATGTTGTAACCAGATTTTGACCCCCAAACAGACGCCATAGGCGTACACACCCCAAAGAATGATCCCCAAAGTAATGTTAGGTACAATTGGTCCACTTGCCAGAGACATGAAGCGTTCAACATGCTCGCTCACTGACTTCAATGGAGCCTCCGAAGTAATGTTAAGTCCAATTCATCTCCCATTCTATGATGTTGTAGTTACCAGAACGATCATGTTTTCGGTAATCAACACGAAAGCACCTAACAATGTGATCCTCATCACACCATGGATCCACTTGATGAAAGCCATACCATCTACTTACCACCAATGCATCAAGTTCCCCGGTAAATATGAACAATTTTGAACACTCCGTGAAGATCAGCAGGCCACGAGGGACCTCATCGTCGCTGCAATCAAGTACCAACAATTGACGTCTCATGTCAATTCAGTCGGAGAGGCCATCCAAAAGATCTATCCGCAGAAGGAAGAAACCCTTGAAGTCGGCCTCGATGACACCGACATGTGTAAATCCATCCGAGTCAGTGCATACCTACTCGACAATCAAAAAGAACGTATCATCTCCTTTATCAAAGAAAACATCTCCACCTTCGCCTAGACGATGGCATACATGCAAGTGATAGGCACGACTATCATGATGGATGAGCTGAATGTTGATCTTACCTTCAAGCTGATTAGGCAAAAAAAGGAAGATTGGTCCTGAACCATTGAAAGCAGTCAATGAAGAAGTCAATCGATTACTCGAGGTTCAATCACTAAGGTACAATACCCAGAATGGCTCACCAACCCGGTCGTTGTCAAGAAAAAGAACGGTAAATGGCGCGTCTGTGTCGATTTCACTGATCTTAACTAGGTGGGCCCGAAGGATAGCTTCCCACTTCCACACATCGACGATTGGTGGAATCGACAGCCTGGAACAAGACATTAACTTTCATGGATGCCTTTTCAGGCTACAACCAGATAATAATCCATCCGAACAACCGGGGAAAATTACATTTATCACGGACCGGGGAACCTACTATTACTAGATCATGTCGTTTGGCTTGAAAATGCATGAGAATACCAGCGACTGTTAACACAATGATCATCAAAAAATTAAGGGTAACAAGCAGTTTATATAGATGATATGCTCGTCAAATCCTTTATCAATGACTACCATCTTAGCCACCTAAAAGAATATTTTCGAACACTGAACGAGTAAAGTATGAAACTCAACCCAGCTAAGTGCATGTTCGTCATAATGTTAGGAGAATTCCTCTGTTACATCATGACACAACGAGGAATTGAAGCTAACCCCAAAAAAATCTCTGCAATCCCCGACCTGGCCATACTGAGAAACAGCAGGGAAGTGCAACGCTTAACCGGCGAGTAGCGGCACTCAATCGATTTATATCTCGACCAACAAAGGTTCGGGGGCAGGAGTAAAAACTAGATTATGCATGTTGATGTTTCTTCAACCAACAAAGGTTCGGGGGCAGGAGTAAAAACTAGATTATGCATGTTGATGTTTCTTCAACCAACAAAGGTTCGGGGGCAGGAGTCCATCTGCTATCACCAACCGAAGGGCTAATTCCGACAATCTTTCAGTATAGGTTTCCCATCATCCAATAACAAAGCAGAGTACGAGTCTCTCATCATAGGCCTCCGCTTGGAAAAAGCAGTCAACGCCAAACGTCTCAGCCCCTACTGCGATTAGCAGCTCGTCACAAGTCAGTTCAGTGGGGACTACGATACCAAAAACGAGCGGATGGACATATACCTTTAAATCGGCCAAGACCTCGCCAAGGGCTTTGAATTCTTCAAGCTCACTAAAATCCCCCGAGAAGAGAATGTATGTGTCGTCGCGCTTGCCGTGCTCGACAGTAAGTTTCACGATCAAGTCAGACGAACTATTTTATCCACCAAGTCGAAAAACTTAGCAACAACTTATCTTCTAAGAAGAACTCGATCGTAGCCCCCATCTCTGAGACTCTCGACATGGAGTTGGATATTCCCGCAGACAATACCGACCAGCCAGACCTTGAGCAACCAATTCTCGACTGGAGAATCCTGTTCATCGAGTATCTCGTTGATAGCAAATTACCACCGAAAAAAAGGAAGCTCGCCGACTAAAAGCACGAAGCGCGTATTATGTCGTAATGGATGGGAAACTTTATCGATGGAATGTGAACAAGTTCATTCTCACATGTATCCACAACGAGGAAACTAGGTTGGTTATGGTGGAAACTAACGAAGGAGCAGCTTGCAATCACTCGAGTGCCGAGCATTGGCTCTCAAAATCAAAATTATTCGGCATTACTGGTCAAACATGGTCGCAGATTGTGAATCCTACGCCCAATGATGCAAAAAATATTAGTGACATGCATTGAGTATCCACTGTCAAACCAAGCTATTGCGTACAACAACCGCACCTTACCCATTCATGCGTTGGGCCATGGTCATAATTGGACTCATGCCAAGCTCTCGGCAATTACACTTCTTTCTTTTAGTGAACGCTTACTTCATAAAGTGGGTGGAGAAAGAAGCGTTCGTCACCGACAAAGAAGTCATAGGATTCGTATGGAAGAACATCATCTGTCGACACCGCTTTCTTTATGAGATCATAACTGGCAATGGGTCTCAATTCACATCAAATAACTTCAGTGTTGGGGTCAAAATCGGTTACGCCAAAATCAATAACTGAAACTTCCCGAAAAATGTTTCTCTTTAAAAAAAAGAGATATAATTTAAAAAGAGAGCGGGAACCAAAATTGAGTTTCATAAAAAATCTGAAAAGGATTCTACGTTAAGTCCTCGAGAAAGGTTACTCGAAGCCTCGGAAAAACGCGTCCCCAGTATCAAAACAACAAAACGGGCAGTCCAACTCGCCTCGGGGGCAAGCTGGACCAAACGAGCAGTTCAACTCGCCCCCGAGGCTAGTTGGTCTAAACGAGCAGTTAACCTCACCCCCGAGGCAAGTTGGACCAACTCTGTTGGAACCGAAATTTCACACCATCGATTTCTGTAAATTAAGGAAATTCAAGAAACCCTAACTTTCCTTGAGGTCCCGGATTCTCTGCGAGGGCCAACGACGAGTAATAGAGTAAAATTGGAAAACATGAATAGATAACAAAAACGAATTTGGAAAACAATATATGTTTGGTTCGAATTTGCGTACGAGCGCTCCAGAGACAAAAGCGTACGTTAAGCTTGTTTGGAAAGGGGATCATAAAGGAATTCGTATAACACAAGCGGTAAAACGAGATTAACTTTGCTGGCTCTACCACCTTGGTCGAGAGAAACCTATGTGGCTGCAGCTAGCTTAAGAATAGACGAAAAGGACGAAAAAGGTTTGAAGGATTTTGGACTGGACCTTAAGAAAGGCTGCATGCGTACCCCTTTCGAGGATCAAGTCGGACGTAGTTCAATTAATAGAGTGTACCAAGAGATCAAACTGCCAGAGCAATTTCATATGGTAATCAAGTGCCAGTCATAGAAATCGAGCTTGTCGAGAATAAAGCTTAGGGTTTCTAAGTGCAATGAGTTGTAGAGTCTAAGGAAATCAGAATCGTCGAGCAAAGATGGAGAAACGTCTGAATATAACTATGTCATTTCAGCGGCCTAAGTTCTATATTCTTATAAGCTAAAAGAGCTTCTCTATGTCTAAATCTTCGGATCCATGTGCCTTTAGCTTTACCTCCCCTTATATATGCCTTCTAGGTCGGTTTTTATCTTTCCATTTTCGCCCATAGGCCGAGTTTATCGCATTTCAGGAATATTCTTTTTTCTTCTTGATCCTCATCATTATCGCGGAAAGTTGACATTTATCTTCCAAACTTGACATTTATCTTCTTCTGCAATAAAAGATAAACCGTCACAGTATCATTGGGCTTGGTTTTGTATAAACTTGCGAGTGGGCTTTTAGCCACGTTTTAGACCCTCTCGGACCGTTTCTCCACTTAAGCGTTTCCACTATTTATCAAAAGAGTGCTCATGAAACAACGTCGATTCCGAGGAGAGTTCAAATTTCTCGTATAGTGGAGGTAGCTTAAGGTGTTTTGTTAATCGTTGCAGTTTTATATGATAAATGTGAACTTCATACGAGAAAACGAGTTCTTGCGGTTTCCAAATTCTAAAGTTCCAACGGTAACTTCGATCGAGACAAAACAAGGAATGGGTCCATCGACGTTTAACGAAAGGCATAAGGTCTGGTCCATGTCCCCTTATGGTGAGTCGTGAGGGGTTTATCCAACTTGCCGAATGGGCGAGTTGGACGGTGTGCTCGATCCAACTCGCCCCTTCGGCGAGTTGAACTGGTCCAACTTATCGAATGGGCGATTTGGATGGTGTGGACGATCCAATTCATCGAATGAACGAGTTGGAGAGCTCGTCAGGTCTAAGTTGCCCGTTCGGCGAGTTTGACTGCTCGTTTGGCTCCGTGCTCCATTTCTCTTGACTCTTTAGCTTGGGAACTTTTGTCAGGATTGTGTCGAGAGAGCTTTTGTTTGGAAACAAAAATTTTAGACGTTGATTTTGAGATCATTGTTGTTGACCCCAACAGTCGTTTGTTTTGATCAAATCATCTTATTCGAGAACTTGTTGTATAACTTCTTTCTTTTAAATTACACGAAGCTTTTTCCCTGGATTTATACTTATTTTTTGATAAGAAATATTTCGCGGGAGTTTTCTACCATTGATTCTGTCGTGACCGATTTTGACCCCAAGAGTTAGCCCCCCAGCTCGTTAAAATCGTGAGGTTCTAACGAGTGGTTTGGCAGGTTTGGTAAGTAAGGCGGAATCGATGGTTGATAAGGTCTTTTGAAAGTGGTCTACTCACTCCTCCAAGAGCGGTCGCACCTTGTGAAGGCTGCCTACGTACCCTTGTAAAAGGGATCAAGCCTTTCGTAGTTCGTTTCAGAGACAAGGTTCTTACGTCATGTTTTCCAGAGAGACCTTTATGGCTTAGTTTTAATGTTGTGTAGAGATTATCGGGCATGCTGCTGCCAATGGCATTTTATATTGGACCTTTTACGTCCTCGATACTACCCTCGTAGGCCATTTACTTTGGCCGAGTGTGGTTGTATTTAAGTTTTCGGGACCGACAGCGTGTGGCATCGGATCCCAGCCGCTTTGCGACCTTTTTTTTTAATGAATTGTGTTTCGTATTTTATGAGCGTGTTTGTATTTGTGTGAATGTAGAGGGAAGAGTATGAGTTGTTATCTCATATCTATCTCTTTGTAGATCATTATATTCACTGTTCATTTTAGATGAGAATGTTTGAAAATTCTGCTTTTCGAAATTTCATGAACGTTGGAACACAAACGAAGAGACATATTTTGGGATCTTGTATCTTTTCGATATCATGCCTAGAGATGTTAGAGACCAGTGTGCTGGTTTTAGGGCAAGATCTTGGTCTGATCACAGTTTTAGGGGGTGTGATGACTACTTTGGCTTATGTTCTCGGCTTATACAACTTGTACGGTAAGTATCGAGCATCTCTTCGGGGACAATTTTTAAGTCTCCCAAAAGTGCTGACCAAAGTTTTGGATTTCTTTTATAGCGCTATTACCCTTGTGTCGGGTGTTCAAGAGCTATCTCTGCGAGATGGCTTAATCTATTTAGGACGTTGAGAGTTTGTTGTGATCAGCAACAAAATTATTGGTAGATATTGCCGTTTTTGAATCTTCGCGAAGGATACATTTTTAAGAAGGAATGTGTGTTTTATAGTCGCGGATGGACTGTTTTTAAGGTTAGCATTCCGTTTCGAAAAGTTTTGACAAAAAATAGTCGAAGGTTGAGTTTTTTTTCGTATGCCGCATTTCGTGCTTGAAATATTTTCGGGCTTTAAGATGTGTGGTATCGCAAAGTTTTTTGTTTTAACCTTACAGAAGATAAACGTTTTGGTTGTTTCCGAGGAATTAGGACCATTGGATCGCGTAAATTTTTCACTGAGAATATGCGAATTCTTCACTGTGCTATGTAAAGAGTCCCCCCCCCCCGAGATTTATTTCGTTTATAGTTACGGATACTTCGTATAGCTTTAGGAGCTTTGTTACGATTTTTTCCTTATGTGCCGCTTTTTACTTGTAAAACGTTGTAGGTTTAGAGTAAACTGCGGAACATATTGAACTGGGTCGGTTGTCGACAAGTTTAAGTTTTCCGTTAACCGTTCTGTGGTTACGACTAAGTTTTGACATTAAGAATTTATCGTATGATTTCTGATTCTGGTTTATATGCTACTTATATGCACTTGGATTTTTAGATTAATCGTGGATTGTCATTTTGTCGTTAAGTGATTGGATGGAGCAATGGCCGCACAAACATTTTGGCTCGGTTTGAAAGATGTGTTCAGCCGCATAGTTGCTGGTCACGGATTAGACTATGGCACGTTCGTGTTAACATTAAGGTCATGTTTGCTTAGATCTGTCCTAAAGAGGATGCAGAATTCTGGTTCGGATTTTGATTGGAAGGCGTAATTGGCTGAGGGCCAAAGAGTGTTTGTCGAGATTGACGGGCCAAGTCGGAGTTTTTCGTTCTAAGATGGCCAATGGTGATAGAAACGATTTTCGACTTTAGGTATCGGCTACACGATGAATGTTTAGTATATGTTTACCTATAGTCGTACGAAAATTGTTTTGTTTTGGTATGCTGAAGACAAAGCCTAAGAGGCTCGATAAAGAACTCGTGCAAGATGATTGCCTACTCGGATGGAACCGAGGGAGATGGGAGGCCGAATCCAGCGAGCCGCATGGCTAAAGAATGAGATTTGTAAGATCGTAGTGCGAAGAGATAAAGTTTAGTCTTTTCGTTGAGAGACGAGTCATATGACTTTGTTTTAAGCTATACGCAATTGTCCAGAAAACTTCTGCGTAAAACTTGCTACGTTTGTTTCCGAAAGTTTCTTCGCATAACTTGGTGTCGCTATACGAAGGATGTTTCGCGTAAGTTTTACGAGAAGTAAATGGCGTAGAAGTAAATTGAGAATCACTCTCGCAGATTACTCGTGATATTTACGAACAAGGAATGTGTTTTCCTCATTCTTTTTCCGCATTGCGAAGTCGTTTTTCATGACACCGATCTTGTTTTCCCGTAGGCTCTTCCATATAAAATGTTATAGTTATATGAAAGTAATGGATGATATTTTTATGAGTAATCACATTGCCTAAACGATTTTATATCTACTGCTGCGAGTGTTTGCTCTTTCGGAAGGTTGTCTTGATGCCGAGACAAAAAAAAAATTTGAAGTATGGGAGTATACGAGTATAGTATACGTACATACTCCCTCCTTTTTTAAGAAAGAAAACGGCTGAACCAATATTTTGAAGGGTTGTGTAAGTTTTTTCTTTCGAAGATTGGGAAGATCGACAATCCAAGTCGGTTTAAAGACGACGCTAGAATTGTGACTTGGTGAGTTTTGGTTTAACGACTAGGAATATCTTGGTTTTAATAAAATTTCTTGGAACGAGTCGGTTTAAAGACGACGTTCGCGTTTCTAGTTCTTTCTTTAGGAAGCAAGCTGAGTATGCATGGCGATCATTTCTTGGTTTTCCGATAGTTTATATCGGTTTGCAAGATAGGCCTGAACAGTCACAGAACAATAGATCGAGACAGGAAAATGCCTAAGACCTAGCTCGCTAGACTATTCATCCAAAGTTCCTTAAAGTTTTATGGCAGTCTCTGAAGCGTTTTTATTTCTTAGTACCTTCCTACGAAAATTCCAAGCCTGATTTCATGCTGGCCATACCTTAGTTTTCTCGAAGGTTTGGTTTAACCTCTTCTTTGTATTGCTTGCTCATCTGCCCTTCCTCTTCTCGTGTCTGTACGCCCCTTAGGAATGGTAAAAAGATTAGTTCTTCCTGGCCGCGTTAGGCTCGAACCTGTCTTACAGTTTTGGTTTGTCAATCCATATTTTTCGATATTGGTATTTATCCTTTGAAACTTGACATTTATTTTCCCAATTTTACTTTTATATTCTCCTTCAAATAAAAGATAGACCTTCATAATATTATTGGGCTCTATTTCATTAAAATCATATGTGAGTTTTAGTCGTGTTTCAGACCTTTTTGGGCCGTTTTTAAACGTTTTTACGGTTTCTTCGAAAGAGTACCTTTTGTACGACATCAATTTTACCGGGAAGCTTCAAATTAATCGAATATTTGAGGTAACTAGGTTGATAAGTTAACCTCTGCCGTTTTATAAGATCAATCTGAATGCATACGAGAAAACAAGTCTTTGCGGTTTTTATCGTAAAATTCCAACGGTAACTCCAATCGACACGAAACAAGAGACGTTTCGATCCAGATTCAAAGGAGAACGCAAAGATTGAGGTAAGGGCAAGTAGGATTCCCAAGATAGCGATTAGGACGCCCAAGAGGTCGAGCAGGAGCAAGCCAAGAAGTTTAGGCGAGTATTACTTGTTTTTATCGTAAAATCTCAAAGGAAACTCCGATTGAGATGAAAATAAAAACGTTTCGATTGAGATTTGAAAGAGATACAAAGACTAAGCTCATCAGGGATTGCCCAACTCGCCATGAGGCGAGTTGGAGGGAACAAATTCAAGTTTCCATCAGGCAAGTTGGACAGTGTGCGTCCAACTTGTTTTAATCATAAAATCTCAATGGAATCTCCGATTGAGACGAAACAAAAAGCGTTTTGATCGGGATTCAAAAGAGAACACAACGGTGATCCAAAGGACTGCTCGTTCGGTCGAAATTTCCTGTTTGGTGAGTTGGATGGCTCGTTTGGTCCAACTCGTCTGTTTGGCGAGTTGGACGGCTTATTTGGTCCAACTCGTCCGTTGGGCGAGTTGGACGGCTAGTTCAGTCCAAATCGCCGAACGGGCGAGTTGGATGGCTCGTTTGGTCCAAATCGCCCGTTTGGTGAGTTAGACTAGTTCGACTCGAGTTTTTATGATATGTTGGTGCAGTTGTTTCGTAAATGTTTTCAACTTTTTCTATAAAATGCTAACTCGTTTCACTTTGCGGACGATGTTCCATAAACAATTGTCAAGTTTGATTTTACGAAAGTTGTTTCGGAAAATGTTTTTGTGCTTTAATTTTACGAAAGTTATTCCGCAAAATATCATGATTTTAGTTTTACGAAAGCTGTTTCGTAAAATGTTGTTGAGTTTAATTTTACGAAAGTCGTTATGTAAGCATGTTTTCGGGTTTGGCATCCGTTTTTTCGGAAAACTCACGTTTTAGCCTCTGAAACTTTTTCTGTGATGAGCTTAATTATCGGGAGTCGACTTAATCTGAGATTTCTTCATTTCTGCAGAATTATTGATCAGAGGGAATTCACTGAATATGTCGCGTATTATCAAAGGTTGATTTCTACGAAATCTTATGTTTCTGAAAACATTTTTGCAGTGACGTTTTGTTTACTTTAGTTTTCATCGGCCGTTTTAGGCTTTGAGTGATTTGATAGAGATCAACTTCGTTTCTTCAAAAATAGTGTGGAAGAAGTACAACAATGGGGGTCGTGTGCCCGATTTGTTGTGCTTCCTTCCTCCAAAAAGTTCTCGAAAAACATCTTTTGGTCTAACCCTTACGAGCTGAGATTTTTCCAACTCAGTGATGAGACCAAATTGCGGGGTTTAATAGATTTTATCATTTCCCTTTCTGTTTGGACAGATTAATCGCGAGCTCTTTCTGGTTCTCTCTATGTGCGAAAATTCTCGACTAGGTTTTCGATTATTTCGAGCACTGCGGCGTTTGTGTATGCGTTAGCCATAGGAGTAGTATGTGCTGCGATTTTTTCTTTCATATCTCCAGACATCATTTCGATCAAGCGTTTTGCGGCCATGAGTTAGAGTAATCCGTACCCCCCCCCTCCTTCTAGCGCCAAACTGTGGGAACCAAAATTCACACCGTCGATTTCTGTATATTAAGGAAAGTCAAGAAACCCTAACTTTCCCTAAGAGACACGGATTCTCTGCGAGAGCCAACGATAAGTAATCGACTAACTTGGAAAACATGAAAAGATAACAAAACGAATTTAGAAAACAATAGATATTTTGTACAAATTTGCTTACAAGCGCTCCAGAGACAAAAGCGTACGTGGAGCTTGTCTGGAAACGGGATCACAAAGGAATTAATATAACAAAAGCAGTAAAATGAGACAAAGTTTGCTAGCTTTACCAGCTATGTCGAGAGAAACCTGTGTGGCTGAAACTCCTTTAGCAATAGACGAAAAAGACGAAAAAGGTTTGAAGGATTTGAGACTGGACCTTAAGAAAGGCTTCCTACATAATCAAGTCGAACGTAGTTCAATTAAAAGAGTAGACCAAGAGATCGAACTGCCGGAGAAATTTTGTCTGGTAATCGAGTGCCAGTCATAGAAACCAAGCTTGTCGAGAATAAAGCTTAGGGTTTCTAAGTGCAATGGGTTGTAGAGTCTATGGAAATCAGGATCGTCGAACAAAGATGGAGAAACGTCTGAGTATAATTTTGTCCTTCCAGCCGCCTAAGTTCTAAGTTCTTGTAAGCTAACAGAGTTTCTTGAGGTCTAAATCTTCGGATCATGTGCCTCTAGCTTTAGCTCCCCTTATATATGCCTTCTAGGGCCGGTTTATCTTTCAATTTTCATCCATAGGCCGAGTTTACCCCGTTTCGGGAATATTCTATTTTCTTCTCGATCCTCGTCATTATCACGTAAAGTTGACATTTATCTTCCGAACTTGACATTTATCTTCTCCTGCAATAAATGATAAGCCATCACAGTGTCATTGGGATTGGTTTCATATAAACTCGCGAGTGGACTTTTAACCGCGCTTTAGACCCTCTTGGGTCGTTTCTCGACTTAAGCGTTTTCACGATTTATTAAAAGAGTGCTCACTAAACGACGTTATTCCGAGGAGAGGTTAAGTTTCTCGTATAATGGAGGCAGCTTAAGGTTTTTAATTAACTGTTGCCGTTTTATTTGATAAATCTGAAATTCATACGAGAAATTGAGTTCTTGCGGTTTCCAAATCGGAAAGTTCCAACAGTAACTCCGATCGAGACGAAACGAGGAATGGGTCCGTCGAAGTTTAACGGAAGGCATAAGGTCCGGTCCATGTTGCCTTACAGTGAGTTGGGAGGGGTTGATCCAACTCGCCGAATGGGCAAGATGGACGGCTCGTCCGGTCCAACTCGCCCGTTTGGCGAGTTTGACTGCTCGTTTGGCACCATGATGCGACCTTGATCAGCTATGCAACTTTGGACGAGCTAAGACCAGCTGATGACACTGAGGAAATTCTGAAACCATCTGTAGTGAGTGTATATGATCTTGGTGAGCTGGATGATCTGAACTGACACTCACCTCGACGAGCTGAGCAAGCAGGTTCGATCTTCCGAGCTGGTTCGACCACCGAAGAAGCTTGAAATGGCTAACCTTGTTTCTGATGAACCAATCCCATCTCTTGTAGGTTCTAAGACATATTCATGGTCCAAACTACTCAGAGATAGTAAGGAACACATTCTGGATCAGTTGGCCTTTTGTGAATTGGTTTGGGCCGAAAGAAGGATCCAAAAGAAATTGGTTTTTTTTATGGAAATGTATTTCGACCAGGCCTTATACAAGTGATTCATTAGCCCATTTCTCATCAAGAGAATACCAAGTGAGCTCCAGGAGAAGTCAAGGTCGTGGGAAGCCAAGAGGCAGTCCAAGTTTCAATCAAAACAATAATTTAGTCAAGTCATTGTTTGCATTTTTCTATGTATTGTTTTTAGCTAAGTCTTTACGGTTTTTTACAACTTGTAAGACTATAAAAAGAGGCCTAAGAGCCATGAAATAATCAGACTGTTTTTATTAAAAACTTGTTTGTTTGAGAGTGGATCTCTTTTTCCTTTGGAACTTTCGATTTCTTAGTGTGTCATATCTATGGATTAAACCGGTGTATCAGGAGTTATTCTGCAAGTTCTTGTGTGACCATTCTACCACCAAAGAGTGTTGTGTAGTGTCAAAATAGTTTAGGTGTCTAGTTCTTACACTCCTCATTGGTTCAACACAAAGCAACATCCTAAGGTTCATCGCTTATCATTCTACACGAAGCAACATCTTGTGTGACCATTCTACCATTCTACCACCAAAGAAATGCTTCTTCCCGGAGTGGTAGTTTGACACGAATCCCGTTATGATCGCCATGTTTTGCCGAGGTCTCAGTTGTACTATGGCCGAATTACCCCGAGGCATCAGCAGGCCTTCAATATGGTCAACATCAAGGGTCATACCTCATTCGTAACTCAGCACCAAAATCCCAGCAAGATGCTGCAAACTGCATGGTTTGACATGCCAATTGACAACTTGAAATGATTGAAGAGCCATACAATAACTTATGGGATAGGAAACCATAAGTGGCATTGCATTAAGTACGCCTCATAGCACGTAAAGTAACCATCATGCAAAGACTTGGCGACCTCCCCAGCTATTGGAAGACGAAACTCTACCAACTCTGGGTCATTACAGAAGCTCTGAATGCCATCTAGCCCATTGGGACAGCTATGGCTCGGACAACCAGCAACAGGGTTGGCACGAAACGGAGGAGGAACCCACTCTCTGGGCCTAGGAGGCTTTACTTTGCCCATGGCCGTCCGGTGCGCATCAGCCTCTTCGGGATCGACCGAGTTTGCCTCAAACTCCACCTTTGGATCAACATCGCTATGTTGCGAGCTAGAACCATCGGGAACAAAAATCTTGGGATGAGCCTTGGCAAAATCTCTTCGTCTTGAAGACATGATCAAAAACACCAAAAGGAGAAAGGGACAGAAAGGATCTTTGTACCCTAGAAAATTTTTTTGTAGAAATCGGCAAGTAAAGAATTTGAAAACTTATTCCACATACTTATAGGCAATAAAATTCACTATGCACTTTTGGACTTTCAGTCATTGAATTCCACCTAACGTACCTAAACACACCTAACCGCTCGCAAGAACATCATGATTCTAATGATCTGGGGGGCTAACTGTTGGGGTTAAAATCGGTTACAACGAATTCAATAACTGAAACTTCCCAAAAAATATTTCTCTTTAAAAAGAAAGAGATAGTATTTAAAAAAAGAGAGAAGGAGAACCGAAATTGAGTTTCGTATGAATTTTGAAAAAAGATTCATACGATAAGTCCTCAAGAAAGGTTACTCGAAGCCTCGGACAAATGGGTCCCGAGCATCGAAACAACAAAATGGCAATCCAACTACCCCTGAGGTGAGTTCGGTCAGTCTAACTCAACTTGAGGGCGACCTGGACCAAACGAGCAGTTCAACTTGCCCCCTAGGTGAGTTGGACCGAATGAGCAATCCAACTCCCCCCGAGGCGAGTTAGACCAAACAGGCAGTCCAACTCCCCCGATCGGCGAGTTGGATCAACCAATCCGTCTTCATCCCACCCTCGTAATTTCCTCCTTCGAGATTGGATCAAACTCGCTCTTGTTTCATCTCGAACGGAGTTACCACTGGAACTTTACTATTTAAAAATCGCAAGAACTCTTTTCCTCGTATAAGGTTCGAATTGATCATGTAAAATGACAACAGCTAACTAAACACCTAAAGCTGCCTCCACTATAAGAGAAATTTAAACTTTCTTCGGAATCGACGTCCTTCCGGAAGCGCTCTTTCGATAAATCGCAAAAATGCTTAAGCCGAAAAACGGCCCAAAAAGGTCTAAAACACGACTAAAAGCCCACTCTCGGTTTTACACGAAATCAAGCCCAATAATTATGCGACCGATCTTTTATTTTGCAGGAAAAGATAAATGTTAAGTTCAGAAAATGTAAAGTTTCTAAAGATAACCACAAAGATCGAAGAAAAATGGAATATTCCCGCGAAGCGACTAACTCGACTGAGGACAGAAAGAGAAATAGCAAACCGCCGCTAGGAAGAATATATAAGGGCGTCGAGGTTGAAGATGCGGGGACACATTTTTTCTACTCAGAGCAGAGTATAGCACTTTGGGCAAATTAGGCATATTTCCGCTTTTCTGTTTTCGAGTTAAGACTCAACTTGGTTAATCAAGTCTCACAAGTTTAGAACTAGGAACTCGTCAACGGCTCTTCTCATCGAGGCTTTACTTGTTGTAACGCTCGTTCACTCAATTCGGAATAAGATCTTCTTTGCTCCCTTTTCATTTTTTATCGATTTATTATTTTGTTTGTTCTTATTGTTTGATTGCTTGGCGTGTGGTTTAGCAGATATGAGGGGCCTCTGTTAAAGTTAGGTTCACTTAGCTTTCCTATTTTCATCAGAAATCGACACTCCGAATTTTGGTTCCCACATTCAGCGGGTTATACGAAAGATGGAGGATCTGCCTCATCACATCGACGCTAAGGTACCCGCAGGGCAACAACTAGGCCGACGCGATGACAAAGTCATCATCGATGGCATCAAGAAAGACCTCGACCTTAAGAAGGGTTACTAGGCAAATGAACTGGACAAGGTCTTATGGTCAAACCAAACAACCCCGAGAAGTGCGTCCAAAACAACCCCCCTTCTCCACAGCATACAAAGTTGAAGCAATCACTCCAATCGAAATGATACATAGTGTTTTTAATAATTTTTAATATATTTAAAAATTGTTTTGAGTTGCATTGAAATGTCTAGTTGTATATATATGTTCATTTGTATGCATTAGGGATTGGAAGCCAAAATCTGAAAGTTTGATGCTAAATTTGATGATAAATATGCAACATTAGAAAGGCTTGGATCATATGTGTAAATTATCAAAGGTCAAGGAACCAATGTTGCAAAATCGGAATATTAGCCTGGTCTATATGCACTTTCAAAAGTTTTGGGGTTGAATCAACAGGAACTTTCTGTACACACGAAAGTTTGGGACCGAAATTAAGAGAGTCAAAACTCCGAGGACAAGATGTGCAAAATGGAACATGTCCATTGGAGAGGACCGAGAGCTTTCCGATGAGGAGTCTCGACGGTGAGACTTGATCCCGACGACGATGGTGAAGCTCAGTCACGGCGTGGACAGGACGGAGATTTCCTGGACCGGTGCTCTCACGTTGCTAGGCCATGTCGATGGAGGAGGAGAAGAACGCCGGTAGTGAAGCTCAGTCACGACGGAGATGATGACGGGAGTTGCAAGGACGAACGGGAGAGAAGCCGCCGAGGTTGATCCCGAGCTTAACCGCGAGGAGTTGCAGTCAAAGGCGAAAAGACCCACAAAGAAGATGAATCGGATTTGATGAGTGAAGCCTGCGGCAGAGACATAGGGCATAGTGGTCTCAGGCTATACTTACTAACTGTTTTTAATGGTAGATCACTCTCATCTAAACCTTAAGCTATTTTTTGTCCGAGAATGTGTTTGTTAAAATGCTTGAATCAACTTAGTATTGTTCTAACTTGATAAATTAAAGACATTTAAGGTTTGGGTTGCTAGATAGTGAGCATAGAAACAAATAGATCTAACAATAAACACCTCAACTCTTTACTAATCACCATAAATCTGTTGGACCAATATTTTGATAAACCGTGAAAAGAAATGAATGGGCTAAAATTCATTTGACATTTGCTTTGTCTCCCACATCGGAGAGCAAAAGTTAGGGAGAGTGGTTTATATATGGTATCTTAATAACATGTATCAAACGGTTGGGAGAGAGAGGAGGGCCCCCATGTGTGTGGCGCCGCCGCCATTCGACTCGGCTCGGCTCGGGGTGGGCGTGGGCGTAGTTCGTCTAATTATAATACGAAGTTATTTGCGTTCGAAATGGATCAGAACGAGTCAACAAAAGAGAGATCTTGCAGAGAAAGTTTCTCAACGCACCACTCCCGAGATTTCTGAGAGATTTTTGCTACCGTTTCAAAAAACCGCTCCACTACTCTTCTTTATAAAACTCGTCTCCTCCTTCCTCAGTTCTTAACGTTTTTGACAACGAAAAAAACCACAAATCGAAATCCCTAAGCGTAAGTCTATTAGGTCGAGACTGTTTCGTAGACCATTAGTTCGTAGGAACGTTCACGGGTGAAGCGTGAGTCATTTATCATGGTTGAATCTTGGGACTCTATTTCATACATGTCCGTCTCCTACGGAGCGAATATTAACAGTTAAGGAAAGAGATTTGTCTCGACTCCATGGTTTATTCTCGAAAACATATTTCTAATCAGTTTTTATTTCTTCTTTTGAATCGTATATTTCCTTAACATAGTTTTATTTACATCATTTATATCAATTCGGTTTTATGACTTCTACAGTCTTAACTCTTAACCGCTTCTATTATATATAAGCTTTAATCGGATTGATCTTATACTTTTTTTTATAAAACGATTTCAAGGATTTAAAAAACCGTCTATCTTTTATGTTCAACGGTGTTTGCGATTTGCTTTACGCATTTCCGCGAATCATTTCTTGCTTATTTGAAAACGGTTTGTGTTTTTCTCTGCAGCACTATCGCAAAACATTTCTTGCTTATCTGAAAACGGTTTACGTTTTGCTCTGTAGCACTATCGCGAAATGTTTCTTGTTTATCTAAAAACGGTTTGCGTTTTGCTCTATAGCTCTATTGCGAAACGTTTTTTTTTTACATGAATCATAAAAAATGTTATGAAAAATGATTAATTTCCACCAACGCCTCTAAAGCGAGTATATGAAACAATCAAAACGCTTATACAGACGGTTTCTGCGAAAGCTTTAAGCGAGTTTGCAGAGTGGGTCTTGGCTTATTGATCGTAAATGATTATTAAGAACGCTCTTGAGCGATCTCTAGTAAATCCAGATGGATCATTTTATGCAGTTATACAATTGTTTTTAAAATAATTTGTTGTTTTATGTCGGTGTACTGATACACATTCTCGTTTGTTGTTCTTTTAGAAAAGCAAACATGACTATGATACCAACAAAAATACCATTGATGATCAAACCCCACTCAGCATTGCTAAACGATGCAACTGTGACAACCGCTGATGCAACAACAACAACCGCTGCAACAATGACACCTACCATTCCAGTGGGAAATGTTGTTGACAAAACCACGCGTCGTAGCCTGTTTGGTGCTGGTCTCTATCAAACGGGTTCTATTCAAGGAACCACAAGTGCTCCGGTTGCAGTTCCAACTCCTCTGACTGTACCAAGAATTTTCACTCAAGGATTAATGCCAGATAAGTTTGATGGCAAAGGCTTCAAAACGTGGCAAAAGAAGATGATGTTCTACCTGACAACAATGAAGCTGGATAAATTCATCCATGAGGACAAGCTCCTTGTCCCATACGGGATCGATGATGTGTACACTCTTGCAAGTGTTGACAGTTGGTTGCATTCCGACTTCATCTGCAAAGGATACATTTTTGGTCGCCTTATTGACCCATTGTACCAAGTCTACTGTCAGATTTCCACATCGAAAGAGCTATGGAGATCACTGGACAAGAAGTACAAAGGTGAGGACGCTGGCTGTCAGAAGTATGTGGTTGCAAAATTCCATGACTTCAAAATGGTAAATTCAAAACCAGTCATAGATCGGTTGGAAGGGTTTCGGCTCATTTGCCATGAAATTGCTGCTGAATGAATGTCAATCTGGGAGACATTCACAACTCTCAGCCTCATCCAAAAGCTTCCTCCAAGCTATGAAGAATTCAAGAACTACCTAAAGCACAAAAAGAAGAAGATGGGACTCGAAGATCTCATTCATAGGCTTCAGATGGAAGCCATGAACCAAAGTGATGACAAGCTGCTCCAAGCTAAAGAGCATAGTGTCAATGTGACTGAAATAAAAGGTAAAGGAAATGCAATTGCTCGCTTTCCTGCCAAGCATTCCAAAAAAATGCAAATTTGAAGGCTTCTAGATCAAAATTCAAGAGGAAAGGCATTGAAATCAATGCGAATGTGGAGAAATTCAAGGGAAAATGTCACTACTGCCACAAAGTTGGTCAATGGACTGCTGAGTGTTGCAGCAAGATCAGAGATGAAAAGGCTCAAGCGCATCTCACTGAGGAAGATGTGGTTGCAATGGTAATGGAGGTCAACATGGTTGAAAACAACAACCCTAAGGAATGGAATATGATACAGGTGCCACCACCCACATTTACACCGATAGGGCAATGTTCAGCACCTATCAGAAAAGCAAGATTCAGGAGAAGCTAATCATGGGAAACACTGCAGTCTCCAAAATTGAAGACCGCGGCAAGGTGGTTCTGAAGATTACATCTGGACGTGAAGTCACTTTGCAGAATGTGAAATATGTGCCTGACATGAGGAAGAACCTTGTCTCGGGAACCTTGCTCAACAAGAATTGATTCACCACATCTCTTGAGGCGGACAAGCTCGTGATTAGGAAGAACGGGATTTATTTGGGAAAGGGGTATGTTAAGGATGGATTGATCAATATGAATGTAATGACAGTCCCTCTAAAAGTTGTAGCTCCAAAAGTTTCAATGAATAAGAAAGAGTCAGTTGCTTATTTGGCTGAGTCTTTTAATATATGGCATGAAAGATTAGGTCATGTAAACTACAAATCGATACAAATATTAATTAACCTAAATCAATCCCAAACTGTAAAATAAGTAACCAAAATTTTGAAGTATGCGTACAGGCTAAGCTCACAAAAGCGCCCTCACCTCGTGTTAAAAGAACTAACAAACCTCTAGATTCAATTTACACAGATTTATGTAATTTAAAATATATACAAACTAGAGGTAAGAAAAAGTACTTTGTGACCTTCATAGATGACTGCACAAAATATTGTTATGTATATATACTACATAGCAAAGATGAAACCCTAGAAAATTTTAAAGAATGTAAACTAGAGGTCGAAAATCAGCTTAAAACAACTAATAAGATAGTTAGAAGCGATAGAGTATGATGGTCAATTTAATGCTTTTTGTAAAGAACATTGAATAATCCATTAAAGTACAACTTCTTATTCACCAAAATCTAATGGAGTTTCTGAACGCAAAAATCAAACTCTAAAAGAGATAATGAATGCAATGTTGCGGGAATCTGGGTTACCCCCAGAACATGTGGGGAGGAAGCGTTGTTTACCACTAGTTATATCATCAACAAAATTCCACACAAATTAACTGGCAAAACTCCGTACGGATTATGGAAAGATAATTTACCTTCGTATAAATACCTCAAAGTGTGGAGGTGATTGGCAAATGTTGCGTTACCGCCACCAAAGAAGGTCATTTATGGACCTAAAACAGTGGATTACATCTTCATCAGATATGCATATAATAATAGTGCCTAACGGTTTCTGGTACATAAATTTGAAATATCAAAGATTCATGAAAATACAATAATGGAATCAAGAAATGCATCTTTGTTCGAAGATATTTTCCCATGCAAGGAATAACAAAGTTCAAAACGAACTTGAGAAGAAATAGACGACGACAATGTTTTAGAAACTGAGACAAATGTCAAAATTTCTATTAATGATATTTCAAAAAATAAAAAAGATGAACCTAGAAGGAGCAAAAGAGCTTGAAAGGAAAAATCTTTTGGTGAACATTTTTTAATGGCATTTTTAGTAGAAAATGATCTAATACGTTGGCATAAGCTTTGTATTCCCCAGACGCTCCGTTTTGGAATGAATCCGTCAAAAGTGAATTTGATTCTATCATGCAAAATTATACATGTTATATAATATATTTACCACCAGGTTGCAAAGCATTAGAGTGTAGGTGGATTTTAAAACAAAAACCAAACCTTGATGGAACACCTGGCGGCAAACACAAAACTAAGTTTGTAGTTCAAAGATTCCGACAAAAATAAGGTTTTGACTACTTTGATACTTATTCTCCAGTTACGAGAATAACATCAATAAGGCTAATGATAGCATCGCAGCCTTAACAGACCTAGAAATCCATCAAACGGATGTAAAAACTGCATTTCTAAAAGGTAATTTAGAAGAGAAAATTTACTTGAAACAACCTGAGGGTTTTGTCATTGCTGGACAAGAAAACAGAGTATGCCGACTTGTGAAGTCACTTAATGGGCTTAAACAAGCTCCTAAGCAATGACATGAAAAATTTGACAATGTAATGATGTCAAATAGTTTCAAAATTAACGAATGTGATAAATGCATATACTACAAAACATCAAAAATACGTATGTTTTGCTATGTCTATATGTAGATGATATGCTCATTATTGGGAGCAATAAATATATCATCAATCACACACATGCTCAAAGGAAAATTTGAGACGAAAGATATGGGAGTCACAGATGTTATTCTCGGGGTTAAAGTCACAAGAAATTCAAAAGGAATTATCTTAACCGAATCTCATTATGCTCAAACAATATTAGATAGATTTAAAGACTACTCTAATAGTACGGCAAAAACACTATTAGATCCCCAAATGCACTTGACAAAGAATTCAGGTGAAGTGGTTTCACAAAACGAGTATGCACGAGTGATTGGAAGTATCATGTACTTGACGAATTATACTAGATCAGATCTAGTGCATGCTGTAAACGTACTTAGTCGATATACAAGCAATCCAAGTCATACATACTGGGAAGGTATAACGAGGGTACTCAATTACTTGCCTTACACCAAAGATTTTGGGTTTCATTATGGTAAAGAACCATTAGTTTTAGAAGGATACAGTGACGCTAACTGGATATCAGATTCTAAAAAATCAAAATCCACAAGTGGATACATCTTTACACTAGGAGGAGCAGCAATATCATGGAAATCTACCAAACAAACAGTGTTAGCCAGATCCACCATGGAATATGAGTTTATAGCCTTAGACAAAGTAACAGAAGAAGCTGAATGGCTTAGAAATTTTTTGGAAGATATTCCCATGTGGGAGAAACATGTACTAGCTATATGAATACATTGTGATAGTCAATCAGCTATAGCTTGGGCTTAGAATAATATCTACAATGGTAAATCTCGTCACGCCATAAAACCATTAGGCAACTTATCTCAAATGGTGTAATCACATTAGATTTCATCAAGTCGGCTGACAACCTAGCGGATCCGTTCACTAAAGGTTTGCCACGAGATCTTGTTTCTAAATCATCAAAGGAATGAGTTTAAAGCCTATTAACGAATTAGGATGCTTGATTGCAACCCTACCTATCATGACTGGAGATCCCAAGACGTAGGTTCGAAGGAAAACAAAATCAAAATAAATCTACCAAGAGCACTTTGAGACAGTGTAGTCTCCTCTCAGCTCCTAAGATGATAAAAGTGCTAAGAAATGTGAAAAGGATAAGCATGAGATTTTAATGATTCCATAGCTTCTAAAGCGAAGTATTACTCAATGCTTTTCATGGTCAATCACCTACTGAGTATGAAATATGGTCTTTTATAGGAGAATGAATATAAGGCTATATTCTCTAAGTTCACTCATGAAAACCAAGAATAGGTCAGGGCCACAATGAACACAATAGAGAACTAAGCTCTGTGAGAAAATGAAGCTGTGTTATGCTTGTTCCCTCGGTCTACATAAAACATTGGTTGGTTCAAGACATCATGTTCACCTTCTGGTAAAGTAAACCCGACAAATATTAACTATGAGTGGTTCAAGACTTAAAAATGCCACCAACTCAAACACAATGAATTTTTCGTAAAGACTCTCGATAAGTCTGTCAGTCTACTCAGGATTAGTACAAGTATAGTAACTAGAATCTATCGAGTCTGCATATAGTCTACATATGTTTAGAGCCATTTCTATTCATGTGGGGGATTGTTAGACCAATATTTTGATAAACCGTGAAAAGCAATGAACGGGCTAAAGCCCATAATTTGGAAATGTTAAATGGCATTTTCTTTGTCTCCCACATTGGAGAGCACAAGGCAGGGAGAGTGGTTTATATATGGTATCTTAATACCATGTATCAAACGGCTGGGAGAGAGAGGAAGGCCCCCACGTGCGCGCCGCCGCCGACGTTCGTCCAACTCGGCTCGGCGTGAGATTGGGCTTGGGTCTTGGTGGAAGGCCTCCAGCCCAATAAGATTCTTTTTGTACCAAGTTAAGCTCGACATTTTTGCCATTTTAATTCCAAAAAACGGGATGACGTTTATGTTTAAAAAACGCGTAGTTCGTCTAAAACGACACGAAGTTTATCTGTTCGAAATGGATCAGAAAAAGTCAACAAAAGAGAGATCTTGCAGAGTAAAATTTTCAACACACCACTCCCGAGATTTCTGAGAAATTTTCTCTACCGTTTCAAAAAACCGCTCCACTACTCTTATTTATAAAACTCGTCTCCTCCTTCCCCATTTCTTAATCCCTAAGCCTAAGTCTATTAGGTCGAGAGTGTTTTGTAGATTATTAGTTCGTAGGGACGTTCACGGGAGAAGTGTGAATCATTTATCATGGATGTATCATGGGACTCTATTTCTTACATGTACGTCTCACTACAGAGCGAATATTAAGAGTTAAGGAAATAAATTTGTCTCGACTCCATGATCTATTCTCGAAAACGTATTTCTTATCAGTTTTCATTTCATCTTTTGAATTGTATATTTCCTTAACACAGTTTTATTTACATCGTTTATACCAATTAGGTTTTCCGGCTTCTACAAAATCTACCTAATCCATGTCAATTCAATAATCTACATGAGAAACCTTAAATCTAAAGTGTTGGAAACAAGGGCTCAGCGGTTCAACCCAGCGGGAGGATGTGAAAGCGAGCCAATGGTTGAAACAAAGGCCGCTAGTTTCTTGATTCCAAAGTGTTGACCGCTTTATTATGGTTTGACCCGGTTTAATCTGGTCAAACTACCACGAATTTTAACTCTCTATATATAGATTTAAACCTGAAAACTCTAGATCTATTTCATTTTTCTCTTAAGACTTTATATAATCTTGTAAAATACTCAATCTTTTTGATCATTTAAGGAAATACTTCATCTTATGTTGTGTTTCTCTTGCACACTAACACGAGCTTGCCATACAATTGTTGCTGGATGAATGTCAATCTGTGAAAATTTTACATAGATTTAAGGTTTCTCATGTAGATTAGTGAGTTGACATGGATTAGGTAGATTTAGGGTGACTAGTAAAGAGTTGAGGTGTTTATTATTAGATCTATTTGTTTCTATACTTACTAAGTGTTTTTAATGTTAGATTAGACTTAATCACTCTCATCTAAACATTAAAGTTATTTTATGTTCGGAATGTGTTTGTTAAAATGCTTAAACCAACTTAATATTGTTCTAACTTGACAAATCAAAGATATTTAATGTTTGGATTGCTAGATGGTTAGTAAACTTAATCATAATGCTTGGTTGATAGTATTAAACCAAAGGAATTTGATGTTTAGTACTTGATTACAAAGGAATTTCTATCATGGAAATGGATTAGTCTATTTATGTGTTCTAAACCTATAGAAGCTTGTTGACTCCTTAAATTTAACACCTTGACTTTAAAACTAATTGACTTAGATCAATTACCTTAAGCCCATGGGTTCAACCTTATCATTGATTAAAACTTTAGTTTTTGCACTTATTTCTTGATTAAATTTGACATCACCTTTGTTTATATTTCTAAGATCTTAGATTGTTACCAATCATTCATCTTCTTATTTGTTTAGATTAGGAAGTTTGTGTATTCTTAGTGATATAGATCGTTAGTTCTATTTGGATTAGATCCTAAAGTGGTGCATCGACATACCATTCAATTGTGGTAGCGTGTAAGTTAGGTTAATTGGCATGTGATTAAACGCAGTAATCACGAAGTCAACGTGACTAGCCTACGCCGAGATAAAATGCCTCAAACATCAAGCCCAAGAAGGAGATGATGCTCGATGTTTAGATGAGATCGAGGAGCAACGCGACCAAAGCCTTACTAAACATTCAAAACTATCATCATCAAATCAAAAGCTAATACAACAAAAAGGTATGATCACGACCACTTGATCTGAACGGCCTAGTGCCACGCAAAATTTTTGTAAACACCAAGGAGTGGTAGGCATGCAAGATCGGAACCAACTGGGATGGTCCTTACAAGATCATCCAAGTTTTCAAGCCAGGCATCTACCGACTCAAAAAATCAAATGGAGAGCTTGTTCTGAGGTCATGGAATTCCATGAACCTCAAACGCTACTACGACTAAGGAAAATTCCTTCTAACCCAAACAAATGATTCATCATCACTTTTACTCGGGACGGCAAAACGAGTAAACAAACTTCCCGGTAACTTCTACTCGCCCAAAAAAGGAACTACAGACGACTTGATCCTCCTCGCAGTACGTAGGCATCCTTTACCATCCCAGCTGTAACAAAATAAAAATAAAAAGGGAGATAAACATTACAGAATCTTCTCAAGGCATAACATTTGCCGAGTAACAAACAAGACGACCCTCTTAGTGTGGCAGGACTATTGACAAGAAACTGACAACCTCGTTTGTCACTGTTTCCCAATGGTCGCCGAGTAATCGACACCAATGATCGTCACGATTCACTCCCATCAACGAATGACAGCCCGGAATGT
This sequence comes from Moricandia arvensis, assembly GCA_905132765.1. Lineage (NCBI taxonomy): Eukaryota > Viridiplantae > Streptophyta > Magnoliopsida > Brassicales > Brassicaceae > Moricandia > Moricandia arvensis. Next base: position 34,362 of record CAJHQP010003966.1, on the reverse strand, counting down.
CACGTTCATAGCAATCGAGACATCAGAACGGTCCTAGTGACCGAAATCAGACTCTCGACTTTCCGGTGGCTACGTCTCTAAAGAGAGGAGTAATTCTTGTAGCGGTAAGCATATAGATACTCGCCTCTGACCAACAGCTGCATCCTAATCAGACATAGTTGAAAGCTGACATACATCGATAATTTTTGGCATTTTAACAATCTTCGACCCCGGGTTGGCAGACCAAAATATTCATCGAGATTATGCTTAAACTTGTCAAGAACCATTATCGCATGAAAATAAATTTAAACAAATCCGTTTGGTTTTTCTTTGATTGTCCCTAAGTATGGTCCCCGACCAAAAACTTGTGAAACAAATTTAAAGCTAATCACGATGATTCGACGGCATTTCAATAATTTCTAAGTTTAAAATTCCGTCGACTAAAAGCTTATTGAGTTACTTCGAGTCAATCATGTTTGAACTTTACTTTGAATGATTTTTCTAAACATATCTGTTTTGATATACTTTGACTGTCTCTAAGTATTGTCCCCGACCAAAAACTTGCGAAAAAAGTTTAAAGCTAATCACGACGATACGAAGGCACTTCGATTATTCATATTCTAAAGGTTCACCGACTAAAAGCTATCACGTTTGAACTTTACTTTGAAAAATTTTCTAGATTCTATCAGGCAAAAAGGGGGAAATCACATTAAAAGCCAAAAAAGTTTAGGATAACTCAACAACGAGGGGTCACAGGCCCGTACTAAAAATACGGAAACCGAAAAAAGAAGCAAACAACAACAAAGAGTTTAGTCAATGATCTCTTCATCCTGATCCTCTCGGTCCAGCTCGTCTACAGGAAGATGTCGTCTTCTTCGTCGGCTCCTCGGGCTTATCCCCAGTCTTCTCCGCTTCTATCTCAGACCGATCTTCACCTTGATATTCTTGGATATGCTCAGGATCTCGGGATTATTTGGTCGGCTCCGTAGGCTGATCCCTAGCTTCTTCATCAACCTCCTTCAAGCCGTTAACTTGAGATCTATCGCCTGAAAGCTGATCCCGAGCAGCACAATTATTTTGAGCAATCGTAGAGTCAGCCTGGCCCTTGGAGAACTAGCATGCCAAGAGATTGTCTCAAGGTTTGAAGGCTGTTCACGATTGACGAGTCTGTCAAGTCAAGGTTCGACCCAAACGGGTTATACCTACAAGTAAGCTCTCGTCGATATATTGAGACAGAAGGATGAGAAGAGACAAAGAAAAGTCGGCTTCTGGGATGTCACCGACAAGGAGATTGGCGACCTCTTTCTGAAACTGAGCTTCCTTCTCCGTTAACGCATCAAGAACCCGTTGAGGGAACGTCAAGCCCTTCTCCTTCAGCATCCCCAAGCACTTCTTGGTCCCGGAAGTCTGGCTGTAAAGTAGGCGCTTCTCTTTATAAGCGTCCTGACGGGCCATGTGCCCGTGTATATTCTCAAAGCGACGAGTACTCTTCAAGATATAGGGAGTCTGGACCCTCACCTTCTCAAAGGTAAACTCGTGGGAACAGGCCTCAATCGCTTCGCCTCTTTCTCTTCTCCTTGGCGAGAACAGCTTTCTCGGCCTTCTTCTATTCCAGCCTACCCCATCGCATCCCAAGCTGCCCCTAGCTCTTTCTCGTGATCAGCAGCCCTCTTCTTGTGCGCTTGCTACGAGCGATTGCGCGATCTTCTTCTTCGAAGGTCTTTTTAGTCACCTCCAAAACCTCATACTTCTTCTTCCTGATGAAGGCGTCCCTGGTGGCAACCTGTTCCTCGGTCTTCTTCAATTGCACCTCAGTCTCTTTCAACTGAGAGATCATGTGCTTCAGGGCTTTGTCTTATTCATGAACCAAAAAATTCATAAAAACCTCATTCTGCATTAAAAAAAGACCCAATCGTCAGAATCAAACCCCCAAGAATTTAAACAGAATGAAAAGGGAGCAAGAAATTCACTTACCAGGACCGAGGTTAGGAGCATCGATATATGCATCCGCGAAGATCAAAACGGAAATCTCTGGCATTTCCCTCTGCCCTTCCTTCATATGGTGAACCAGATCAGCACACTGGCTCAAATCATTAACGAGAAGAACTTTGTTGGCATAATGAAATTCCACTCGGTTTGGAAATTCAACCTGGGGTCTCCGCAGGAAGGTCACCTCGCCACGATTGGTCGTCCGCTTGGTGGTTCGGGGATTTGCATTATCCATTAAGGGAGCACCATGACCTGCATAGCCATAGACAATCTCGTCGTATGTCTCTCCCCGACACCGCTACCCGGCTCACCGGCAGCAAGCAAGCACTGATGTTCTTCGGTTGATTTCTTCTTCTTCTTCTTCTTCTTTGGACATTCCTCAGAGAGAACATCTCGAATGTTATCCATCATAATCAACTTCAGATCCGTCAGCCAGCTTGATATCACTCGTTTCCTCCTCAAAGGAAACATTGTGCCGTCTCTCGGCAGATCTCTTCTTCTTTTTCTTTGGTTGTCCCTCGGATGGATGGTCCTCGGCCTCATCAGCAGGCTTGCCATTACCTGACTGATCCACTTGATCGTTCACAAGTTCGGTTCTCGATCTCTTCTTGATCTTCTTTTTCCTTTTGAGCCTCGAGGCTTCATCACTCAAATCCTCCTCCTATACCCCCACATTCGGAGTTTGAGTCACATCCACCATTGGGGCCACATTTTACGGGCCGCCAATTCCATCCTGTCTATAGCGGTTCTTGGATCGACAGCCGTCAGATTCAAATTGTCAGCCATCATTTTAAATTTTTTTTATCAAATAAAAATAGACTTTTTTTACGTCTGAATAACTTTATTGATATACGAAATATAAATGTAATAACATAGCCGAATACAAAACAACGAAATAAAAATTATTATATAAGTAGATATATTGGGCCATATGCTGAAGATGAATCAAATGAAGAAGTGGAATTTCACGCTGCTTCCTTTCGCAATAAGCCTTACATGCTGATAAATAATGTAATATGTTATTTTACTTCTTTAGAATTCTTCTCACTCGGGCATACCAAACTAGCATTTTTATGTTTTTTTTCCAAATCGCACAGTAAAACCATTGCATTTGGAACAACAATCGACACAATACCAATTAGTCTGTATTTGTGTCCTTGGTAATAATGTAGAATTTGTAGTACTCTCCATGTGACTCTGGTAAATTGACCCTTTAGTCTTGTGTGAACCCCATCCCCTACTATGCAGTGATACTCTCCATTTACATGGTGGCTTTAACATTGGGCTATTCTTGGGCAAAACCATTACCCATTATTAGGAGAATCGGAAAAAAAAATATCACCATATCAATAAGAGCCCATATCTAATGGATCAAAATAGCCGACTAAAGTTGGAAATGCGTCCGGCGAAAACGGAAATACACCATCGATGCACGCAACGAAGAAGCACTCTAATACTTCTGATGGAGAGTAATCCAGATAAACCAATTGAAACAACCACAACCATACTAGAGGAACAATCACCATACTGAAACCACGATCCACGATCATCATCTTCATTGTCTCCCAACGGTTACAAACCTACCTCGAGATGTGGACAATGAGAAAATCAGCACCCGTATTGGAGAATCAAAATACAGAAGCCATGGCCATGACACGAAAGAATACTCCCTCCAATGGATCCTACAAGATCTAATATGTCCGCACAGATGTGGACCACAACAAAACTATTCCATTGCTCAACCTGCTTCACATCAGCCATCTTCATTGTATGTCCCAACTGGACCAATATCTTATACAATCCACCCACCAAAAATCAAGATACCCCTGATTTATGAACTGGTGCGAGAAGAAAATACTACCAAAATTTAAATAAATTAGCGGAGACAGTCGAGAAACTATATGTTAACACCAAAAGAGAAATGAGAAAAAAAAGGAAAGAGATCCGGCTGCCTTAGCCACCTGAATCACAAAACTGATAAAGAAAAATTGATGAGCACAATTTGTCTTTCTAATCGCAAAATGGTGTCGCAGCCCGTTAGCCGTTACTTTCTATTTTTGACACCTCCATTAGTTTAATTTTATTAATAATAAATAGTTCAAACAAATTACATATTCCAATTACAAGAAAAATATATGTGCTAGCAAGATAATAAAAGATTAATAGTTTGTCTAAAAATAAGTAGACTTGACTTGAAAGTAATATTTATAGAATAATTCATTTCATAAAGACCATCATTTAAGCAGTTTTCATATATATTAAGAAAATGGTTGAAATGTATTAATATTATTTATTAGTAATTAAAATAAATAAATTTATTATTAGATCAATGCATTTTACAATTAATATTCAGCTAAATTAAATATAAATTGTATTAAAATTATAAATTGACATTTTGTGTAACAAAGGAAAAAATGTTAAAGTGAAATTTTTTTGTTAAACTATTCTATGATGTAAAGCAATATTATTATTTATGAGTTATGACACCACTGGAAAGAAATTATGTGGCATATTTTATATGATGTTTAAATCAATTGAATGATTGTAAAGCAAGGCAATGAATATACATGTTTCAATAATATTGTGTCAATTTTGATATTAATAAAAATTAAAAATTGTTGGCAATTATTATAACGGGTACACGAATATTTAACTGTATCAATAATATAATTGTTCCGTAGTATTTTTCACATTAATAATTATTAATCATCTAAAATTTATTTTTAAAGTTTTAATCTAAAATTTATTTTTAAAGCTTTAATCATCTAATAATACTTATACTATTATTTGCAAAGTGATTTTTCGCAATGGAGCTCCCACATTAAAAGTTAGAGTGGTTAATATCGTTTATGCACTTAATAAATAAAATATACAAATTATTCAAAAATAAAAATGAATTTAAATTATTTTTATTAGATAAATGGTTAAAATAAATAATAATAAGAATTATCCAAAATCTAAAAATAATTTAAAATAAGAAGATAATTCTGATATATATATATATATATATATATATATATATATATATATTTTATGCCCTTAATGATAATATTGAATTATTAATAATAAATATAGTATATATAAGAATTTTCACATAAAATTTTAAATAAAAACATAAATAATAATGTATCTTTATATTTTTAAAATTAGTAATGTATATATTAATTAGTAATTTAAAAAAAAATATTTATGCCCGCATGTGTGGGCAACCCACCTAGTTAAACACATTAAACTGAATAAAGATTCCAAAGATATTCTTAAGATAATATAATTTTATCTCTTGGGATTTTATGAAAAACATCATTAACACAATCTAGAATAAATCACGTAAACCAAAGTTAAAAATATCTTTTATATAATAAGATAGAATTTTAGCCGTACATTTACATATATATTTTATTTATTTTTACAGAGTCACAATTTGTTTTTTGTGAACACATTATTCAATAATATATTTAAAATTTGATGTTATATATTTTTATATGGTACTGTTTTCCACATGTCTTATTTTCAATGATTGATATTTAATGTTTTATCTTTTTATACATAATATATTTTGTCAGGAGTTGTTAATGAATATCGGTTAATTATTGCAACAGTTGCTGCAAAAAAATTTTAATTAGTTCATATGCATTATTATCAATTATTGATATATAATGTATTATTATTATTTAATACATAATATACTATAAAATCAGTGGTTAATGAATATCAAGATATTCTGACAACATTTGTAACAAAAACTTCTTATTTTAAATAATCAAATAGAGAAAATATTTAAAATGTTGAGAAGAAATTGTTCCAATTTTTCTAGTTTTCATAGAATACATTATGCATTTTCACATTTTTATGTTCTTAAAATTCAAAAAATTTGAATTATATTTTATTACAATTACTTAATATATTAAATTTTAAATAAATAAAAACTTACTATAGATATTAAATAAGTTATTTTGTTAGTTTTTAAACATTTTTATATAAAAATTTATGTTGTTAGTGTTTTTAACATTTTGATATGAAGATTTTAAAAACCAATTTCGAAGAAACCTTATTGTCAAAAATTAATTATAAATGGTTCTACAAATTATATATATGAATATGAGTTGAATATGAGATCCGAATGCAAGTTGGTTTAATATTTATTTAGGTTATTACATTGTTTATTATTGATATTAACAGGTAAGAATGATTTTAGGCCACCTTAAATACAAGTTTACTTTAGGGTGAAGACAAAAATATCATTAATGAAAATCCTATGATTAGAGTTAATTTAGTAATTTATGTAATACACAAATTAAGTAATAGTAAGTTGTAAAATATATTCGTATTTTAGCAGAGAAAATACTTCATTTACAAGAAACAATATAATGAAAACAACCCTAGTATTATGATTAGAATAATTATCTTACATAGCACACACACATTAAACAAAGAAATTCCATAAAAATACTCAAACAAAATCACACATATTAAACAACGAAATTCCATAATACTCAAACAAAATTTCGTTAACCTTTTCAATATTCAAAATTTTGTTAGCCTGATTAATAATTTAACCAATAATTTTTCTCATTTTAACACAAAATTTTAAAATAGTGCCCATATTTATACCAAACTATATTTATTTTAGTCAAAAAATATTAATAAGTTTCAAATCAAATTAGAAGAATCTTTAAAATTCACAAACAATCTTTAAAATTCAAATTTTATTTTAAGTTTTATAAATGAAATTAACTAAATTTTAGATAATCTTAAATTTTGTAGTTAAACATTTAGTTTTAAATATTGATTTTAGTTTTTTTCTCAAATAAAGAAGAACATATTTATTTTTTCCTCAAAAATATTTTTTTAAATTTAAATATTTCTCCATAACTTAGTTAATTTCTTTCTTTAACATTAAAAACTTCTTAGATTTTGGATATTTTAATAATTTTTGTTTGAAACTTATTAATATTTTGATTAAAATAAACATAAATTGGATATTAATATGGTTTCATGTTTAAAATATTGTGTAGTAAATGAGCTAAATAAATTTTGAAAATAATAAAATAGGTAGCAAAAAAATATTAAGTTTAAGAAAACTGAACGTAACTTAGTTGGGATATATTTATGGAATTTTCCTTAATCAAATGACAATTACCACTAGTTTAGTTGCATGCGAGTCGAGTGCTGTGAACGAGCTGGGAAACATTGAATCCATGTGAACAACAAAGATGGTTGAGTCCTGGCCCCTCATGCCAGTTTATCCGCCCTTGTATTTTGTGTTCTTGGTACATGAATTATCTCCGAGTGAGTGAAACTGTTCTTAATTATCTTATATCTTCTAGATAATTTGCAAAAGCTGGTCATTCTTTTGGTTCCGAAACCATCTTCACCACTTGCAAGCACTCTATTACAGGAGTAACGTGATAATGCCGTAAGTTCCACATAATTTTCATTGCCCAAACAAGCGCCTCAATCTCCGTATGTTAACACCAAAAGAATTAGCGGAGACAGTCGAGAAACTATATGTTAACACCAAAAGAGAAATGAGAAAAAAGGAAAGAGATCCGGCGGCCTTAGCCACCAGAATCACAAAAATGATAAAGAAAAATTGATGAACACAATTTGTCTTTCTAATCGCTAAATGGTGTCTCAGTCCGTTAGCCGTTACTTTCGATTTTTGACACCTCCATTAGTTTAATTTTATTAATAATAAATAGTTCAAACAAATTGCATATTCGAATTACAAGAAAAATATATGTGCTAGCAAGATAATAAAAGATTAATAGTTTGTCTAAAAATAAGTAGACTTAACTTGAAAGTAATATTTATAGAATATTTAATACTCCATTCATTTCATAAAGACCATCATTTAAAAAGTTTTCATATATATTAAGAAAATGATTGAAATGTATTGATATTTAATTAGTATTAATTAAAATAAATAAATTTATTTATTAGATCAATGCATTTTACAATTAATATTCAGCTAAAATTAAATATAAATTGTATTAAAATTATAAATTGTATTAAAATTATAAATTGACATTTTTGTGTAAAAAAGAAAAAAATGTTAAAGTGAAACTTTTTGTTAAAGTATTCTATGATGTAAAGCAATATTATTATTTATGAGTTATGACACCACTGGAAAGAAATTATGTGGCATATTTTATATGATGTTTAAATCAATTGAATGATTGTAAAGCCATGCAATGAATATACATGTTTCAATAATATTGTGTCAATTTGGATATTAATAAAAGATTATAAATTGTTGGCAATTATTATAACGGGTACATGAATATTTGACTGTATCAATAATATAATTGTATGATTTAAGGATGAAAGATTGTTCCGTAGTATTTTTCACATTAATAATTGTTAATCATCTATAACTTATTTTTGAAGCTTTAATCATTTAATAATATCTATACTATTATTTGCAAAATGATTTTTCGCAACGGAGCTCCCACATTAAAAGTTATAGTGATTAATATCATTTATGCCATTAATGAATAAATTATACAAATTATTCAAAAATAAAAACGAATTTAAATTTTTTTATTAGATATATGGTTAAAATTAATAATAATAAGAATTATCCAAAATCTAAAAAATATTTAAAATAAAATATAATTTGATATATATATATATATATATATATATATATATATATGCCCTTAATGAATAATATTGATTTATTAATAATGAATATAGTATATATAAGAATTTTCACAAAATTCAAATAAAACATAAATAATAATGTATCTTTATATTTTTAAATTAGTAATGTATATATTAATTAGTAATTTTATAATAATATTTATGCCCGCATGTGCGGGAACCCACCTAGTTAAACACATTAAACTGAATGAAGATTCCAAAGATATTCTTAAGATAATAATAATTTTTATCTCTTGGGATTTTATGAAAAAGGCATTAGCACAATCTAAAATATATCAAGTAAACCAAAGTTAAAAATATCTTTTATATAATAAGATAGAATTTTATCCGTGTATTTACATATATATTTTATTTATTTTTACAGATTCATATTTGTTTTTTTGTGAACAAATTATTCAATAATATATTTAGATGTTATATATTTTTATATGATAATGTTTTCCACATGTATTATTTTCAATGATTGATATTTAATGTTTTATCTTTTTATACATATATATTTTGTTAGGAGTTGTTAATGAATATCGGTTAATTATTGCAAGTTCCTGCATGAACTTTTTAATTAGTTCATATGCATTATTATCAATTATTGATATATAATGTTTTATTACTTAATACATAATATACTATAAAATTAATGAATATCAAGATATATTGACAATATTATAATCAGCGGTTCATGATTATAATTGATTATAATCAAATCAGGAACAACCAAGATGTAAGAAGCATGATTTGGAACCATTAATTAGTGGACAATCACCAGGAAGTTGAATAAATCTCATAGGAGTAATGAGAAAGAAGCTATCCCACTTTCTATTTAGGTAAATCCGGATTAGCATATTCGAATATATGGCAATGTCTTCATGAATCTAATCAAACCAGGATGAACCAAGCTGTAAGAAGCATGATTTCGAACCTTTAATCAGTGGAAAGTGGTTAGGAAGTTGAATAAATTACATAGGAGTTAAGAGGAAGAAGCTATTCCATTTTATATTCCAATGAATCAAGATTAGCATGTTCAGACATGTGACAATGTCTTCATGATTCTAATCAAAACATGAGGAACTAAGATATAAGAAGCATGATTTAGAACCATTAATCAGTGGACAGTGACCAGTAAATTGAATAAATCTCATAAGAGCTAAGAGGAAGAAGCTATCACACTTTCTATTCAGGTGAATCTGGATTATCCTGTTCGGACATGTGGCAATATCTTCATGATTCTAATCAAACCAGGAGGAACCAAGATGTAAGATGCATGATTTGGAACCATTAATCAGTAGATAGTGATCATTAAGTTGAATAAATCTCATAGAAATTAAAAGGAAGAAGCTATCCCACTTTCTATTCTAATGAATCAAGATTAGACTTTTTGGACATATGATAATGTCTTCATGATTATAATCAAACCAGGAAGAACCAATATGTAGAAGAATGATTTTGAACCATTAATTAGTGGAAATCACCAGGAAGTTGAATAAATCTCATATGAGTTATGAGAAAGAAGTTATCCCACTTTCTATTTAGATGAATCCGGATTAGCATGTTTAGACATATGACAATGTCTTCATGATTCTAATCAAACGAGAAGAAGCAAAGATGTAAGAAGCATGATTTGGAACAAAGACATATTTAATGTTTTATCTTTTATACATAATATATTTTGTTAGGAATTGTTAATGAATATAGGTTAATTATTGCAAGTTGCTGCAAAAACTTTTTAATTAGTTCATATGCATTATTATCAATTATTGATATATAATGTCTTATTATTTAATACATAATATACTATAAAATCAGTGGTTAATGAATATCAATATATTCTGACAACATTTGTAACAAAATCTTCTTATTTCAAAATAATCAAATAGAGAAAATATTTAAAATGTTGAGAAGAAACTGTTCCAATTTTTTTAGTATGCATAGAATACATTATGCATTTTCACATTTTTAAGTTCTTAAAATTCAATAAATTTGAATTATATTTTATTACAATTACTTAATATATTAAATTTAAAAAAAATAAAATTTACTATATATATTATATAAGTTAGTTTGTTAGTTTTAAACATTTTTATATAAAAAAATTATGTTGTTAGTGTTTTTAACATTTTGATATAAAGATTTTAAGAACCAATTTCGAAGAAACCTTATCGTTAAAAAATAATTATAAATGGTTCTACAAATTATATATATGACTTTGGTAAATCAATGAATATAAGTTCAATATGAGATCCGAATGCGAGTTGGTTTAATATTTATTTAGGTCATTACATTGTTGATTATTGATATTAACAGGTAAGAATGATTTTAGGCCACCTTAAATACAAGTTTACTTTAGGGTGAAGAAAAAAATATCATTAATGAAAATCCTATGATTAGAGTTAATTTAGTAATTTAAGGAATACACAAATTAAGTAATGATAAGTTGTAAAATATATTCATATTTTAGCAGAGTAAGTACTTCATTTACAAAAAACAATATAATGAAAACAACCCAAGTATTATGATTAGAATAATTATCTTACATAGCACACACACATTAAACAAATAAATTCCATAAAAATACTCAAAAAAATCACACACATTAAACAACGAAATTCCATAAAAATACTCAAACAAAATTTCGTTAAGCTTTTCAATATTCAAAATTTTGTTAGCCTGATTAATAATCTAAACAATAACTTTTCTCATTTAAACACACAAAACTTTAAAATAGTGCCCATATTTATACCAAAAGTATATTTATTTTAGTCAAAAATATTAATACGTTTAAAATCAAATTAGAAGAATCTCTAAAATTCACAAACAATCTTTAAAATTCTAATTTTATTTTAAGTTTTAGAAATGAAATTAACTAAATTTTAGATAATCTTAAATTTTGTAGTTAAAAATTAAGTTTTAAATATTGATTTTAGTTTTTTTCTCAAATAAAAAAGAACATATTTATTTTTTCCTCGAAAATATTTTTTTTAAATTTAAATATTTCTCCATAACTTAGTTAATTTATTTCTTTAACATAAAAAACTTCTTAGATTTTGGATATTTTAATAATTTTTATTTGAAACTTATTAATATTTTGATTAAAATAAACATAAATTGGATATTAATATGGTCTACTGTTTAAAATATTGTGTAGTAAAATAAGCTAAATAAATTTTGAAAATAATGAAATATGTAGCAAAAAAAAGATTAAGTTTAAGAAAACTGAACGTAACTTAGTTGAGATATATTTATGGAATTTTCTTTAATCAAATGGCAATTACCACTAGTTTAGTTGTGTGCGAGTCAAGTGCTCTACTACCCTCATATTTTTTTTTTGTCATCAAATACAGACTCTTAAACTAAGCATCTGTAAACGAGGTGGGAAACTCTGAATCCATGTGAACAACAAAAGGTGGTTGAGTCATGACCCCTCATGCCAGTTTCTCCACCCTTGTATTTTGTGTTCTTGGTACATGAATTATCTCCGAGTGAGTAAAACTACTCTTCATTATCTTTATATCTTCTAGATAATTTGTAAAAGCTGACCATTCTTTTGGTGCCAAAACCATCTTCACCACTTGCAAACAGTCTGTTACAGAAGTAACGTGATAATGCCGTAAGTTCCACATAATTTTCATTGACCAAACAAGCGCCTCAATCTCCGTATGAAGTGGGGATATGCCGGCTCTCGTGTTCCTTGCCCCCATCAGTCCATAAAAACCTTTCAAGGTACTATACCATTTGTGGCCAGAGAACACATCATGTTCTTTCCATGATCCTACCCTCATATGTCATAGAGCAATCTCTTATGGGTCTTTAAGATCTCCTACGCCCTCATGATTTTAATGAAATATGAATATTCATTTTAACCCTTTCTATTTCTTAAAAGTTTATTTTCAAAATTTTAAAACTTTGAATTTCAATTCAATTTCAATTTCAATTTTCAAATTTCAATTTTCAAATTTCAATTTTCAAATTTCAAAATTTTAAAATTTCAAAATTATGATGATATTTTTATGTTGTCATACTAAGTATCACTGAGGTAGTGTTATATTGAGTTTTGCTAGTTATACTTAATATGTTGCGTACTACTTGTGAGTTAGATATACCGAGTTATATTAGTTGTACAAAGTTTTATTAGTTATATTGAGGTATACTAGTAATATTGTGTACTATATGTGAGTTAGATATACCAAGTTATACCTTTTATACGGAATTTTACAAATTACGTACTACTAATATGTTAGGTATACAGTGTTATACATCGTTATACTAGTCATAGATGTAATGAATAAAAAGATGAATTATACTATGAAAGCCAGAAAAAAAACACTAAGAATCCTAAATCATAAAATACCCAGAACTATACAAAACAACAAAAACCATGTTCATACAAAACCCAAAATCTTACAATAAAAACTCTATATCAGAAGAAAACACAGATCTAAAACGTGAGAAGAAGGGGATCTGAACCGCATAGGTTGAATCGTCGCCGTTAAGGGTCCAAACAGAGTTAATGTTCCATTTACATCATTTTCTCTGCCAAATTGTGTAGTTCTAGAATTATAAGTCTATTAAAACTATTTTTATTTTAGTGGTGAAAGAAGAAGAAAACAAAAAAAAAAGAATTGTCGCAGAAAAAGAGAAAAAAAAAAGAATCGTTAACCACAAGAGGGAAAAAAATTCACAGTGAAAAAAAGAGAGAAAAAAAGAGAAGCGAAAAAAATGAAAAAGAATTTTTTACTATTTCTGTGTGTTTTTAGATTAGATTAAAATAAAGAAAAATAAATCTGTAAATGTATTATTTTATGAATTAAAAATAAGTCAATTTAAAAGTAAAATTAGAAACAGTCCTTGAAAAATTGACCATTAAGATATTATGGAAGCATGTAACGTGATTATTCGTTGCGTGCTCAATCTATGTTTGTTATTCTTCTAGGAGAATAAAAAAAATAGTTTAGTTAAAGCTCATAATCGGTTGTATTTATGTCTATATTTAATTTTTTTTTGGCTGTAATCACAAATTTTGGTCAACTAAATCTGAAAACGGAGGAATTTCAAGTTTACCACTTTTGTTGTACCACTTTTCATTTTTACCTTTATTAAAGAGATATTTTCAAAAATACCACTTTTTTAAGAGGCAAATTTTTTAAAAATTAATTAGAATTCTAAATTTTACATTCCTAAACCCTACCACCACCCTATACCACCACTTAACTCTAAATCTTAAGTATTAGATTAATTAACCCAAGGGTTATAAGTGTGTTTTTTCTCTTAAAAAAACAAGGGTAAAGTAATTAAGGTATTTTTGAAAAGTGGTACAAGAAAAATAGTATTTTTGTCAATTTCTCAAAAATATACTGTCCGCGATTATTATTGTAGTGGTCTATATTAAAAATCGGTGAACGTGATGCTTGGAGCTATTAGCATTGTTTATACTTCATTGTTGATATTATATCACAATGTATACTAAGATTATCTTCGACCTACTTCTATTTATATCCCTATATCTTTTTCGGGAAAATCGCATAAAACACTTTGAAAGTGGTACTTACTAACACTTTAAACCTTTAAATTTTTTCACTAACATTTTAAATATTCAAAGAGACATCTGTATTACAAAAAACCTTCAAAATAAAAATATGACAAGTTAAAGTAGGTAAAAACGATAACTTCTCAGTTTTTTTTCAAAAATAAATAAATATTTAATTAATTAAATAAATATATAAAAATTTATAAAAAATCAAAAAATAATTTTGAAAATCGAAAAGATAAATAAATATTCAAAAAGTAAATAAATTTCCACAAAAATTCAGAAAAAATTGAATTTTCTAAACAAATATTCAGAAAAAGACAAAAATTAAAAAGATTAAACTGAAATACATAAAATTAAATTAAAATTAAACCAAAATTTAGAGAAAATTCATAAAAATTAGAAAATTCAAAAATTCAAAATAAATTTTTAAAATTACAAGATTATGTTTTTAGAAAACTATTTGAAACCATCATTATCAACAGTAAACGTGCGGAGATAAACCTTTTAAAATTTTTAACACAAAATGTTTTGGAGATAATATAAATATATATATACATATATATATATATATATATATATATATATATATATATATATATATATTAATAGCAATTTATTGATTTAATGGTACACCATTTTCTAGGCATCCGCTTCTATAAATGCACATCAGGTGTAATGCTTAACATAAAAGAAAAAAAGAGGAGCCAACTAAATCGTTTTTAATGTAACAATTAAACCGTTTTTAATGTAACAACTAAACCGTTTTTAATGTAACAACTAAACCGCTTCTAGCAATCGTTTTTATATATAATAATAATTTCCTTACATAGCAAGCACACGTTAAACAAATGACAACTACCACAAAACAAAACAATTTAGTTCAGAAGTCATAATCGGTTGTGCTTATGTATTTATATACATATTTTATTATTTTCTGGCTGTAATCACAAAGTTTGGTCAACTGAATCTGAAACTAAACTGTCCACGATTATTATTGTAGCGGTCCTAGAATTTTAAACTCGGTGTATTGCTCTGAGCTTATTAGAAGAATCGAAGAAGATGATGAAAAAGTTCTTCTGTTATTCTGTTACAGAGTAACGTACTCTGTTTTATATGTGGACAATTAACAATCCGGTTTATCGGTTAAATACATGATCAATACTAAACCAATATTATTCAATTATATCTATTCTAATACCCGTCCTCAAGATGGCATGTATATAGAAGAGAAAGCCATCTTGCTGATGAGAGAATGAAAGAGAGCTGGATATAATGGCTTAGTGAAAACGTCGGCAAGCTGGTTATCAGAACGCACATGAAGTGTTTTGATAAGTCCTTGCCGAATCTTCTCTCGGACTATGTGACAATCAATCTCCAATCATTTTGTTCTCTCATGAAACACAGCATTGTTAGCAATATATATAGCGGCAGTAGAATCACAAAAGAAAGCCACATGTTGATGTTGTGGGACAGTGAACTCTCGAAGAAGATTGACAACCCATGTGATCTCTCTGACAGTTATCTCCATAGCTCTATATTCAGACTCTGCAGATGAATGTGAAACCGTTGTTTGTTTCTTAGACTTCCATCATATCAATGATGGTCCAAGAAACAAACAAAAACCGGAAGTAGATCATCTTGTATGTGCACAAGAACCCCAATCTGCATATGTGAATGCCTTGAGCACTAAGTCTGAGTCAGAAGAATAGAAAAAGCCTTTGCCAATGGTCCCTTTCAGATAGTGTAACACCTTAAAAGCAGGTTTAAGATGAGATTGTTTGGGAGCAGACGTGAATTGACATAACTTGTTGACCGCATATGTGATGTCAGGTCTAGTTATAGTAAGATACATCATCTTCCCAACCAATCTTCTGTACATTCCCGGATCATCAAGTAAAGGTTCTTCTCCATCTGAGCATAATTTAATGCTTGGATCCATCGAAATGTTTGATGGTTTGCAAGCAAGTAATCCAGCTTCAGTAAGAAGTTCTACAACATATTTCCGTTGACAGACTAAGATTCCTTGGCTCGCACGTGCTATCTCAAGGCCAAGAAAGCACCGAAGAGGACGAAGATCACGGACCTTGAAAAATTTCTGCAAATCTTTCTTTAACTGATCAACTGCTGCATCACTGTTTCTGGCTATGACAATATCGTCCACATAAACCAAAACAGCCACATATACACCATTAACATTCTGTATGAACAAGGTGTGGTCAGCATGAGACGTTTCAAAACCAAGAGAAACCAGTGTATCACTGAATTTTAGAAACCATTGTCTAGATGCTTGCTTGAGACCATATAAAAACTTGTTCAGTTTACATACTGGATTTGGAGGTAAAGATGTACCGTCTTTTGGAGTGTAACCAGGAGGTAATGCCATATAAATCTCTTCAGTCAAATCACCGTTGAGAAAGGCATTTGAGATATCAAGTTGTGTTAAGCTCCATCGCTTTGCAGCTGAAACAGCTAACAATGTTTTGACAGTAGTTATCTTAGCGACTGGAGAAAACGTATCAACAAAGTCTATCCCTTCCTGTTGTGTATAACCCTTTGCCACTAAACGAGCTTTGTAGCGTTCTAAGGTGCCATCTGCATTAAGTTTTACTTTATAAACCCAGCGACACCCTATAGCACGTTTTCCAGGGGGTAAATAACACACAGTCCAAGTGTTAGTACTTTCCAAGGCAATTAACTCTCCATTCATAGCCTTGATCCATTCGTCAAATGCCTTTTCCTGAGAAAATGAAGTTGGTTCAACATGTTTAGTCACTGCATTGACATAAGCTCTATATCCTTGTGTTAACCTTTCATAAGATAAATGAGCAGTTAAAGGATAGGGAATATCAGTAGCTGTCATGTTGCAGTAATAATCTTCCAGATATGCAGGTTGCTTAGAAACTCTTTTTGACTAATGATCAATATTTGTAGGAATTTGACTATCAACCACAAATTCAAAGGCTGAAGAGGAATCTGTGCGAGCCTTATGCATTCCCACAGAATCAATATCCTGATAAAGATCATGTTGAAGCTCTAAAGTTGTACCTGTGAAGGGAAATATATCTTCATGGAAAATCACATTCCGTGATACTGTAATGATATTTGTATGCAGATCCATCACTTTATATCCTTTAAAACCGGCTGGATATCCCAAGAAAATACATGGTCTTGATCGTGGTTGAAACTTATGCCTGTTCTTAGAAGAAGTAGATACATAACATAAGCAACCAAAGACCTTAATCCCAGAGTAATCCGGTTTCTTCTTATGCAAAACTTGATAGGGAGACTTATCTTGCAGAATTGGAGCAGGTAATCTGTTAATGAGAAAGACTGCCGTAAGGACACACTCTGACCAATACTCCAAAAGATGTTTAGCTTGAAACATCAATGCTCTGGCTACTTTCAGTACATGTTGGTGTTTTCTTTCCACCACTGAATTTTGCTGAGGTGTTTCAGGACATGAGTGATAAGCTCTAATCCCTTTTGATTTGTAGAAATCTGTAAACATCAACTCTTTTGCATTATATGAACGCACACCTTTGACTTTTGTTTTGTATTGATTCTCCATCAATGTAACAAACTCCGGAAACACACGTATAACTTCATCTTTTGTACATAAGAGATATATCCAAGTCACTCTGGTATTATCATCAACAATCGTCAAGAAGTACCGATAGCCTTCACCTGACGGTACAGAAAATGGCCCCCATATGTCAGTATGCAGGAGTTCAAAAGGTTCACTGCAGACATTGTTATGTGAGACAAAAGGTAATTGTTTTTGTTTAGCAAGAGGGCAGATTTCACAATGAGAACTCATTTTATTCCTTTGAGACAATCCTAATGTATTAGCTATAGAATCAAGCTTTTGTACAGAAGGATGTCCTAATTTGTGGTGCCAGAGAGTTGCATCTACAACAACATTCGTATAAAAGGGAGTATCAATAGGAACTGCCTGTCCAAGGGTAGCTTTATCCAGAACGTATAGGTTGCATATCTCTTCACACTGACCAATCGTCAATCCCTTGGTAAGATCCTGGATCACACAAGTATCACTGTCAAATGCTACTCTGTAGCCAAGATCCTTAGTTAACTGGCTTACACTCAACAGGTTGAGTCTAAAGTCTGGAATAAAAAGGACATTATTCAGAACTAAAGACTCATTTAACTGCACTCTCCCAATACCAACAATCTGAACTCCTAAACCAGTTGGTAAGCTCACTGATATGTTCGGTGTATCAGATAGCAAAGAAAAAAAACTTTTGTCATGACAGACATGATGAGTCGCCCCGCTATCTATGATCCAAGAGACTGATGATAGAATGTGACCAGTGGTTCGTAATATTCCAGCAAAACATAGAGTTTTCGAAGAGAAGGCCATACCGGGCAAAGCGGTAATGGTTTGGTTCCACCAGATGTTGAAGCAATGTCAGTATGTGATTGAGAGAGTTGCATTTGAGTATTGAAATATTCAATGACTCCTTGGATTTGATCCTTTGAGAGACTAGTCATCGAACCTGTAGTAGGAAAATCATTAGCATGATTATCAAAAAGAGATATGGTTGCTACCACATGTTTTGCATTATCAAGAAGAGATATAGTCAACGCAACATCAGTCGTGGATGCATTGCATTGATAGAAGGCTGAGTTGCATCAGAAGGAATGTTGATCACATTATAAGCAGATGCATTGGAGATAGGACTGATGTTGCGTTGACTATAGTCTTGATCAAGAAGATTGTATACTTCAGCAAGATCTGGTACAATCTTCTTTATTATGATCTGACTATGAGCATTTCCATAAGATTCATTTAATCCGGCTAAGAACTTGATGATTTTGGTATGCTCTTTCTAGGTATGAGTAGCCTTGCAACAATCACAATTCTGGCAAGTTTTAACACAATCCGATCCATCAAGCTCATCCCAAAGCGTCTTTAACTTGGTATAATAAGTAGATAAATCCATTGAGCCTTGATGAAGAGACCAGATTTGCTGTGTCAAATGGTAGGATCTTGGTAGATTTGTGATACAAAACCTTGTCAACAAATCTCTTCAAATCTCAGAGGCATCGTTGAATCGAAGTATACTTCCATAAATCTGTTTTGAAACAGAGTTCAATAACCAAGACTTGACCATACTATTGCAACGTGACCAAATCCTATAATGTGGATGCATTTCAGGTGGTCTAGGCAAAGATCCATCAATGAAAGGCAATTTGTTCTTCGCATCTAGAGCAATAGTAATGGCAAGATTCCAGTTGTTGTAGTTCGTACCATCAAGTGTTTCGGAAATGATAGAAGTTCCAGGATTATCACCACTCGTCAAGAAATAAGGTGAATATTGGATTCCATCGAATGTGAAAGATTCTGGTACCTGAAAGGAAGAAATCGGAGCTGGATTAGTCGGAAGATTCATTGGAATAGATGATGGTCCAGGATTCGTCGGAAAAGTCATCGGAATGGATGGATCTAGAACAGAAACTGTCAGAATAGGTCATGTATCTGCTCGCCTAGTCGGATTCGTCGTCTTTGTCACTGGAGTGGAAGCTCGAGATACACGAGCTCCACGACGCATAGATCGCCGAAGAGTAACCCTCGTGAGCTCAATCTAACGGAATGATTAGATTCAAGCTGAGGAAAATGACTGAAACCAAAGATCGCGGAAGAAAATCGAGAACTGAGTTTGAGCTCAGTGCTCTGATACCATATTAGAAGAATCGAAGAAGATGATGAAAAAGTTCTTCTGTTATTCTGTTACAGAGTAACGTACTCTGTTTTATATGTGTACAATTAACAACCCGGTTTACCGGTTAAATACATGATCAATACTAAACCAACATTATTCAATTATATGCACTCTAATAGAGCTATTAGCATTGTTTATACCATTGTTTTAAATTATCATTGTTCTAAAGAAGAACGTGGGGGAGATAAACTTTCTATAAAAACATTTAACAAATTATTTTTGGAGATAATCAGTTTTTATACTGTCCACTTTAAGAAAAGATGAGCATGTATATATATATTAATCGCAATTTATTGATTAATGGTACACCATTTTCTCGGCATCCGCTTCTATAAATGCACATCAGGTGTAATTCTTAACATAAAAGAAAAAAAGAGGAACCACCTAAATCGTTTTTTTCTCAACTTCTATTGGCAAATTTGATCAATGGCTACTCACAGTATTTCCATTGGCTCAGTTTTTATTTGCAATGCTCGTCATCAAAACACGCAGCGTTTTCCTTGCAAGGCCGTCCCCAAAGCGACCTCGGCTCAGACTGTCACCATCCGTCGCTCCGCCAACTATCGTCCGTCTCTATGGGGTCATCAGTATCTCCTCTCGGTCGAGAATATATATGCGGTACGTACAATAGCATGTTTCATTCAATCTTTTAGTAATTAATAAGTTGGTTTATGTCATGTGTATTATTGTAGATCCAGTTTATATCAAAGTTTCAATCCTAACATTGATATTACTCTCTAACTATATAGAAAGAAGCTGAAGCGGTGGAGAAAGCTAAACTGCTGAAGGAAGAGGTGAGGACGAGACTTGTTGAGATTAAAGGTTCGATTGAGCAGCTAGAAATGATCGATGTTTTGCACAGACTCGGAATCTCGTATCATTATAAACAAGAAATCAATAGTATTTTGAAAAAAATTCATGACAATCGCGGCGAAATTGAGAGGGAATCAAAAGATCTTCATGCTACAGCTCTTGAATTTTTTCTTCTAAGGCAACATGGTTTTGATGTGTCGCAAGGTTATTACATATTACCTTACTATAATTTAATAACTTCTAAAACAGTTATGTGACAAATCAAATAACATTTCAATATACCACGGTAGTTAAAAGGGTACTTAAAAGGGTTGAGTATTTCAGATTTATATCCGAAAATAATAAGTACTCCTATTTCATTTTGCAGATGATTTCGACGCTTTTAAAAGTGAGAATGGAGTATTCAGGAAAACTCCACGCAAAAATATTAAGGGTTTACTATCTCTATACGAAGCTTCTTATTTTTTGATGGATTCGGAGTTTAAACTCAAGGAGGCTAGAACCTATGCACATGAGCTATTATGCGAGTTTGTTGCAGAAAATAGCAAAACTATTTGTAGAAATGATGATGAAGCTTATATGTTAGAGATGGTGAAACGAGTACTAGAAAAACCGTACCATTTAAGCATAAAGAGATTAGAAGCAAGATGGTACATAGATGTGTACGGAAGAAGGCATGACATGGATCCTGTCTTACTAGAGTTGGCAGCACTTGATTTCAACATGTTGCAAGCTAATTATCAAGAAGAGCTTAAACTAATGTCTAGGTAATATATCAAGTAATTTTTAATACATGCTTCATATCTCTCAAAGTGAAATATATACCGTATACTACGAGTTAATAATTAATCAGGTTCTAGTCACAACTTTAATGTAGCTGGTGGAACAGCACTGGACTTATGAAACAACTTGATTTTGTGAGAGATCGAATTACAGAGAGTTATTTTGGGAGCATTGGAATATTTTACGAGCCAGAACATTCATACTACCGCAAGATACTCACCAAAACATTCATGTTAATTACGACCATCGATGACATCTACGATATATATGGTACATTAGAGGAGCTTGAGAACTTTACAGATGTAGTCGAAAAGTAAGTGCATTGGATCTTAACAGACACATGAATATATATATATATATATATAGGGCAAATCTCTCAAGTAACCATTTTTGAAGTTTTTATCACAAATATAGCATTCAAGAACAAAAATGACAAAACTAACCTTTTCCTATTTTCAAAAAATTAAGTTTTATATTATTTTTTTTTAATTTTAAACTCACCCCCAAAAACCCTACACCATAACTCTAAATCCTAAGTCTAGATTAGTTAACCCAAGGGCTATAAATGTATATTAGTCATTTTGTTAACCTCTAATAAAGGTTATTTTGGTCATTTTTCTTTTTAAAGGCTATTTTTGTGACAAAAACTTTTTTTAGGGCTATCTCAGGGTATTCCTCATATATATATTCAAAAATATATTAAACTTATAATACATATACTTACTTTTAAATTTTTAAGCATGATATCAATTATAATCCATATAAATATTTCCTTATTTTTATCAGATGGGATGTGAACCATATCGAAAGACTTCCCGAATACATGAAAATGTGTTTTCTTTTTCTGTACAATGAGATCAACCAAATTGGTTACGATGTTCTAAAAGACAAAGGATTTAACGTCATTCCATACCTCAAACAAGCTGTAAGTTTTCTATAAATTTATTTTATGGATCATCAATAATAACATGATGTTATGCTAATTTTTTTATCCTAGTGGACGGATTTATTTAAGACGTTCCTAATCGAAGCGAAGTGGTACAAGACCGGACACAAACCAAGTTTTGAAGAATATATGCAAAATGGTTTGATCTCGAGTTCTGCACCAACGATATTGCTCCATCTTTTCTCCGTTCTTTCCAACCACATTTCTCACCAAACTCTAACCGATATTCTGAAAAACCACCACTCTGTCGTCCGAAACTCCGCCACCATTCTCCGCCTCACCAATGATCTCGCCACCTCAACGCTATACATTAGTAGTTTATTAGTTTTTCTTTTTTTTTTGGTATATCTCATGATTTAAAACAATTTTCAATTCTTCTAACCCTAAAACGTTAGACGGATCCAAGAATCATTGTTTTGCAAGAATTAGTTAGTTGCATATCGACCATCAATGACCATCAAGAATCATATTATTTTCCCCTAAAATAAAACATTTTATATCGCCTATTATCAATTAATTTGATATAAAAAGAGTTTAAGAAATGAAAAAAACGTGTGTTACCAGAGTTTCTCATGTTTGCTTTAGAGTCTTTCATTTGAGAAATCTATCTCATTCTTTCCCATGCATTTTCATTAGTTTTATTCGATTCCTGGGAAACTCACTGAAAGACCTTCTGTTGAGATAACAATCAACTTGCAACACAAATTTTAAGTTCGTTCTTTCGGTACGTTTGTTAATTCGCTCTCTCTCTCTCTCTCTCTCTCTCTCTCTCTCTCTCTCTCTTTCTAACTTAACACGGAAGTAACACGCATGAAAAGACAAGAAAAGACACATATAAATTTAACCAGTTCAGAGCATTGGTATGAGTTACTCTTACGTCTGGGCCAGAGGATTCCGACAATCCACTATGATGTGTTCAATCTCACCACCGAGCTTAGACAGATCAATTTTAGCTCAATGATGCAAAGAGAAGAGAAACGTTACAAGCTTATTCTGCAAGTCACATCCGACTTCGAGCTTATATAATGCTCTTAGGATAACTCCTAACCCATCTATTTCCTTTATCCAGTAGGAATATTTCCTTTATCCAATAGGAATATTTCCTTTTCCTAATGTTATTTAGTTTTTGACCAATAATATCCAACAAACTCCACCTTGAGTCAACAACTGAAAACATCTCCATAGTGATTGCACTTCAAATCTTTACACTGGAAATGACGAAGCTATCTTTAGGCTTCAGTCACCTTCAACAACTCCAAAGCATCGTTGAACTTGTTCAACGGCAAAACCTTTGTCAAGACATCAGCCAGGTTTCTTAAGGTTGGAATCTTTGGCACCTCCACCTCTCCACAACCGATCCAATCTCTGATAAAATGGTACTTTGTAGCAACGTGCTTAGTCCTCTCATGATAGACTTTTTTCTTCACCAAACAAATCACACTCTGCGAATCGCACCAGATAGAAACACACTTCTGCTTGATACACTAAAAATCAAATCTTGCTACTGTCAAGTTAACAGTTGTAGTTGTAGTACTTGAGATTCAATTCCAGAGGACCGTTTTACACTATATCTTATGAGTTCTTAATTTATTAGCTAAAACTTTCAGAATTAACAGAGAACAATGTAAAAATAGCAAAGATCAAGGTACGGTTTGAGCTGTTTTGATTTGGAGGGAAGCTAGCCTAGGATGATTAAACGGGTGTTAGATATCATTAAGCCACACAATTATTCAAGTTTGAATTAAGAACGAGCCCATAACATAGATCAATGGCTAGAACAACCCACTGTCGTGGCACTTGTTCCTTTCAGAGAACAGCCCCGGAGACTAAGTTGTCGCTTGTTCCGAGTTCTGTCTATGAACAGTAACGATCAGGCCTACTCAGTTCATATTACACCCTAATATCTACTTTCGCTGATTAGGGATATAATACTTATTCTAAACAGATCAGGCAATTTATAACACGGTTAATAAATAGATGAAACCCTAGATCTAACATAAAATGATCAGATTCATGCTAGCATTAAGTTAAGTTTAGAATAAAGGCTATCAATGAACATACAACTTATTTGTGTGTAGCTTAATGAATCCAACACCCTAACACCCTAAACTAACAAGATCGACTACTGAGCAATCATAGCAATAAACACAGTAAGAAATACTGAATAATACTCCATAAATCGAAATCAAAAAGTAAAAGTAGGGTTCAAGAAATCTTCTCTAATCGCGAAAACAAGGTGAAGATTCCTTTCTCCCTTACAAAATATTGAATCCAAACAAGTTTTTACTGAAAAATATGAAATAAATCTGAGCTGAAAGAGTATGCCTGTGAATATGGTCGTGCCCCTCTTTTTACAGCTTTTTGTGGTGGCTGGATGGAAGGGGAAATAAAATTAGGGTAAATCTTGAGAGAATCTGCAGTTTCCTAAAATATCTCCGCGGGAATCAAGGCTCTGCTTGACCTCTGGGGTTGTTCTCCGGGACAGAATTCAAATTTCCCCCTTTTTCTTCATGTTTCCCTCCAAAGTTCCAGAACCTCTTTTGTACCTGAAATGTCTCGAATAGAGATGTAAGTACCCTATAATTGCATGAGAAAGATCAATAAATCACAATCAAATTATGTTAAAAACACACTATATCAAATTCCCCGAGACTTAGATCTTTGTTTGTCCTCAAACAATTTCAAACATCAGAACATGCTAGACAGGACTCAAGGTGTGGGAACTCTCCTATTCTCAGTAACCATTTTTTAACCACAAATCTCTGAACCATACAAGCTGCATCTACGACCGCACACCCTTACCATAACACCCCTGACTGCTGTTCAAAATCTGCTCCATACTCTGTGTGTCAAACCTGCAATGTTACACCTTTCTAACAAAACTCCTTATATTCAAATTAAGAGTGGCATGAGCATATTTTATCACAGCACTAGACAGGGTAGACGATGCTAGGTATGAACAGGCTTTTTCTGTTTGTGGGGCTGCAAGTTTTAGTGGTTACCATTTTCTGTAGAGGAATGTAGGGGATCACACAAAATTGTAGGAGAGGATGGATCCATTGATCTCCACAGCCTGAATCGTTTTGCTAGTTCTCCCCACCTTGATCTCTCAAACTTGTTCCCCTCCGAAATGTTTTCCCCAATCAGAGACACTGTTTCTTCCTCTCTCAATCATCAATGAGAATTTAAATAGATAACGTTTTTTTCCTCTTTTTTTTTGATGATGATGAGAGAGGGTATTTACATATATGTTTGGTGCCTCTGATGGTTTTGATGCCCTTGCTCCTTACTTCAGAGAACAGTCGGATGGTCTTTCTGATTAGCTTGTTCTCATCGACTGTCTTGTTCTCTTCACCCTTGATCAGTGGTTCAATGCAGCAAAAACGAGTTAAGGCTTTGTTGATCCTTTCCTTTCCGACCTTTTTGCACAATTCTACACATATGACAATTAAAATAACAGAATGCATGAAGGTGGAATGAAGGTTATGGGATTTAGGGTGGGAACCAACTAAAAATGAGCTAGCCACTCAGGAACAACAAGATGGATGAAAGGATAAGAAGTCCTGAGTGTGATCTCGTTTCCCTGCTCTAGTGCCGATCATTCTAAGCATTTCAGTCAAAAGTAGGCTCAAGTTAGATGGACTTAAGTTATACAGGTGTACCATTACAAGCAGAGGGCTTCTGGAGAACAAAGTGATGATGTCAGGGTGTTCCAGGTCCAAGTGTAGGTCTTTCGTCACTGCTAAGGTCACTGGATAAGATAACTAAAAGCACACAGAGGTTAAAAATAGGGTCCTAGTTCCCACAAAGTTGGACTGACTCAATAAATCAAAGCAGACTCGATAAGTGCCTCCCCCAGACTTACTTCACACCGTCTCTGGTGTGAAATAAAATCAAGGAAGCACACCATTTTTCTTTTTTCTTTTTTTTTCGAGTCACTTACCTAGCAGGGAACAACCTCAGAGAACAGGGTCACCTTGTTCTCCGAGTTGCCTTGTTCTCCAAATATGGTAACTCGGGTTTTTCTTGTTTAATCCTAAAACTAATAAAAGCAAAAACAAAAATCAGAAACAATAAAAACCTAAATAATACACACTGGCCAGTGGGTTGCCTCCCACCAAGCGCTTAGTTTAAGTCTTTAGCTTGACTTGGTGATAGGGTTCAGTCAGGTTGAGCATGAGCGCTTGTTCCAAAACAAGCTCCACAATCAGACATATTCAGCTTCAAAACTCTACTCAATAACCCTTTTACAGCAGCTTCCCCTTTCTCTTTCAGCTCATGTGTGAGAATCACTCTGACTTTAGAGAATGGTTTAGATGAGCCTTTGCACTTTACCCCATACTCAATGGAGTTCTCATCACACATGCGAGGTGTCAAGGTCATTGTAGGGTCACCCTTGATCCTTTTCTTCTGGACCTTTTCTTTCACCTTTGCATACCCACGGAGTTTCTTGGTATCAGTGTGAGGATCTCCATCTAAGACCATCCGGCTCTCACTTTTATCGCTGAGCTCCATTTTAGGATCAACCTTCATCTTATCTCCACTAACCAATGAGATGCAAGAGGCATGCAACGTAGGGAATCTGGGAGGAACAACCTTATAGAAAACCTTCTTGTTGATGTTGGAGAATGATACCTTCTTATTAGGCATATCGATGATTGCTTCCACTGTAGCCATAAATGGTCTCCCAAGGATCAAAGGCATCTCATAGTCCTTGCTCATCTCAATAACCTGAAATTCAGTATGCATAATTCAATCCCCAACCTTGACAGGAATGTTCCGAATTGTACCATAAGAGACTGCTCTGGAAGAGTTTGCAAAGGCAAGAGTCATCTGAGAAGGCTCAATATCAACATTACCCAACTTGTCTACAATCGCCTTTGACACAAGATTCACACTAGACCTAGAGTCACAAAGAGCTTCCTTGAATTCAACTCCTGCGATGGAACATGGGAAAACAAACTTTCCAGGATCATCAAGCTTAGGCAATACCTTGGGTTCTGGCCTCAATGCTTCGATAAAGAGTGCTTAAATTTCCTCTTTAGTCTCTCTACAGTTTCTGAAGAACATATGCAATGGACGGATCTCCCAAGCATGTTCAAATGAGATATTTGTAGGAAGCCTTCTCACCATCTTCCTAAATCCAGCCAGCTGCTCTGCATTAATGGGATCCATCAAATGTTTAGGTGGAATTGGATAGGGAGCCTTAGGAACATAAACTCGAGCTGGTGGAGTCTCAACAGATTCACTTTGAGCAGTCGCGGAGAAAGCAGGGTGCGTTGTTCTCTCTTCTGCGCTCAAAGGAGTTTCAGCAAACAGCTGCTCTGTTGCATTACAATGCTCAACCCTAGGATTTTTATCTGTTTTTCCAGGGAGTGTCCCTTGCTGCCTCTTGACACTCTCAGCTGTTTGAGCGAGCTGTATATCGATCTGCCTCATATGGCTGCTCACAGTGTCATACTTAGTATTCAACTCAGTGGACATGTTGTCCATCATGTTGTTGATCTCTGTGGTAGCCTGGTTCAATGCCTTGACATGAATCTGTTGACTCTGGAGCAGCTGATGCATCATGTTCCCTAAGACCTTGAGCTCGTCCTGCTGTCCGCTTGATGCTGCTTGAGCAGTTTGCTGATTGTTCTGCTGCTTCTGCTGGTTCTGGTGTTGATCCTGGTTCTGGAAACGGTTCTGGACTGACTAAAGACGAAGGTCTTTCCCTGAAAATTCTGTGGGAACCCTCTTTGCTGAGCAGCACCTTGAGCTTGATTGTTCTGGGCTTGATCCCCGGGGTTCTCTATGTTGTTGCTCCGGGAAGAGAGGGGTTGTTCCCGTTGTTTGAGCTCTGGTAGTAGTTCCTGTTCTGAACATACCCTTGACCGTTGATGTAGAGCACTTCCTGGTGATCATCTCCTTTTTTTCCATCCTTTGCGGTCTGGTCCTTAGCTATCTGCTCAGGTGTAGCTTCCTCCATACATAAGACTTGACCTTTGTTGCTCTTGAGGAGCAGATCAACCTTGGTAGTGAGTTCATCTTTCCATTGAGCATCAATGCTGTTGACCTTCTTGGAGCGATCAGTCTCTGGGTTCTTGTTGGCTGAGCTAGCAGCCATGTTCTCTATCAGCTCAAATGCTCCTTCAGTAGTTTGAGTCATGAAATCTCCTTTACTCGCGGAGTTCAAGGCATTGCGGAACTCCCAATCCACACCATCATAGAAAATCCCTAGAATGTAGTCCTGATCAAACCCGTGATGAGGGCACTCTCTGTGTATGTCATTGAATCGCTCCCATGCTTCATTAAAAGGTTCATTGTAGTTCTGCTTGAAGGAGAAGATCTTGTTCCTGAGAGCAGCCATTTTTGCCTTGGTGTAGAAGTGACTTAAGAAAGCAGTTCGAACCTGCTCCCATGAAGTGAGAGAGCTAGTAGGCAATGATTTCAACCACCTTGACGCATTGTCTGCAAGAGAGAACGGGAACATCATACACTTGACAAAGTCAGGTGAAACCCCGTTTGAGCGAGTCATAGCACAAATCTACTCAAAGGCTTCAATGTGTTCCATTGGTATTTCTGCCGGGAGACCATGGAACATCTTCCTTTGCACCAGAGAGATCATGGAGGCCTTGATCTTTAAATCCTGTCGAGCACATGGTGGAGGAGCAATGGCTGAGCGAGTGGTTGGAAAGTTGCGAGGAAGATTCCTCTTTCCAATCCAAGTTGGTTGCTCATGTTGTTGCTGCTGAGCAGCCGCTTGTTGAGCTTGCAAGGCCTGTTGCATCTGCTGCATCTGCTGTTGCATCAGAGCCATTGCAGCAGTGAGATCATGCTCATTGTTGTGATCGCCCATGTTGGCGTGAGTAGGTCTTGATTGAGTTCAGTTGTTCCTTTCTAATCTTGCGAGTTATTGATTGTTGAGGGTGATTAATGGACTTGAGGTGTTGCTTCGAGTATTTCTACTTGGCATACACCTGGAACATCACCTGAAACAAGACAATAGAGCAAGTTAGATGTTTTAGACAAAGTATAAAACCAAGAAAATATAAGTAAAAGCTGGTCCCTGTCGCAACGGCACCAAAACTTGATACACTAAAAATCGAATCTTGCTACTGTCAAGTTAACAGTTGTAGTTGTAGTACTTGAGATTCAATTCCAGAGGACCGTTTTACACTATATCTTATGAGTTCTTAATTTATTAGCTAAAACTTTCAGAATTAACAGAGAACAATGTAAAAATAGCAAAGATCAAGGTACGGTTTGAGCTGTTTTGATTTGGAGGGAAGCTAGCCTAGGATGATTAAACGGGTGTTAGATATCATTAAGCCACACAATTATTCAAGTTTGAATTAAGAACGAGCCCAGAACATAGATCAATGGCTAGAACAACCCACTGTCGTGGCACTTGTTCCTTTCAGAGAACAGCCCCGGAGACTAAGCTGTCGCTTGTTATGAGTTCTGTCTATGAACAGTAACGATCAGGCCTACTCAGTTCATATTACACCCTAATATCTGCTTTCGCTGATTAGGGATATAATACTTATTCTAAACAGATCAGGCAATCTATAACACGGTTAATGAATAGATGAAACCCTAGATCTAACATAAAATGATCAGATTCATGCTAGCATTAAGTTAAGTTTAGAATAAAGGCTATCAATGAACATACAACTTATTTGTGTGTAGCTTAATGAATCCAACACCCTAACACCTTAAACTAACAAGATCGACTACTCAACAATCATGGCAATAAACACAGTAAGAAATACTGAATAATACTCCATAAATCGAAATCAAAAAGTAAAAGTAGGGTTCAAGAAATCTTCTCTAATCGCGAGAACAAGGTGAAGATTCCTTTCTCCCTTACAAAGTATTGAATCCAAACAAGTTTTTACTGAAAAATATGAAATAAATCTGAGCTGAAAGAGTCTGCCTGTGAATATGGTCGTGCCCCTCTTTTTAAAGCTTTTTGTGGCGGCTGGAAGGAAGAGAAAATAAAATTAGGGTAAATCTTGAGAGAATCTGCAGTTTCCTAAAATATCTCTGCGGGGATCAAGGCTCTGCTTGACCTCTGGGGTTGTTCTCCGGGACAGAATTCAAATTTCCCCCTTTTTCTTCATGTTTCCCTCCAAAGTTCCAGAACCTCTTTTGTACCTGAAATGTCTCGAATAGAGATGTAAGTACCCTATAATTGCATGAGAAAGATCAATAAATCACAATCAAATTATGTTAAAAACACACTATATCACTGCTCAAATCCAAGCTTCTTCAGTAACCCCTTGATCCAAATGCTCTCTTTCACAGCTTCAGACAATGAGATATACTCGGCTTCAATTGTCGATAGAGCCACCACAGGCTGCAAATTTCGACCTCCAGCTAACAGTGTTTCCTCCTACCTTGAATACATATTTATAAATCGATCTTCTTCTGTCAAAGTCAGCTGCATAATCAGTATCACAAAAGTCTTCAACTGAAAACTCATTTCCCTTTGTATAAGTATAAACATAATTGAGATGCTCCTTTGATGTATCTCAATAACCACTTCATGGTTTCCCAATGCAGCTCCCCAGGTCTACTCATAAACCTACTAACCTGACCAACTCCATACACTAAGCCAGGTCGCGATCCCACCATAGTGTACATGATGCTTCCTACAACACTTGAATACGGAACTGTGTTTGTGTCTAACACCTCAAAATCAGCTTCCACAGAACACAACTTGAAATGTGCTCCAATAGGTGTATTCAACTTCTTTGATTCTGCCATGTTGAAGTTTCGTAAAACTTCTGCAAATATTATGACTAAGACATCTTCAATATCCTTTCTCTCTTTCTCGGAATATATCCATACCAAGAATTCTTCTAGCATTCCCCAAATCTTTCATCTCAAACTAAGAGCTTACTAAAACCTTTAGCTTCGAAATCTCCTTATCTCCTTGGCTGCTAATAACATATCATCCACGTACAATAGAAGGTACACATAGTTGTTTTTCGAAACCTCCTTCACGTAGACACACTGATCTTGCTCACTTCTCACAAAATCTTGATCCAACATAAACTTGTCAAACCGTTTATTCCACTGTCTTGGAGATTGTTTCAATACATAAAGGGATTTCTTGAGCAAACAAACTTTCTCAGCTCCACCTACTTCAAAACCTTGAGGCTAAGATATGTATATGTCTTCTTCCAAGTTTCCAAGAAGAAAGGTTGTTTTAACATCCATTTCTTCAAGCTTCAAATCAGCATGAACAACTAATAACATCATGATTCGAATTGAGATATGCTTTACTACAGGTGAGAACACTTCTTGATAATCAATTCCTTCATGTTGAGCATACCTTTTAGTCACTAATCTTGCCTTGTGCCTCTTTGGCTCAACTCCCAGAATTCCTGGTTTCAATTTGAATAACCATTTACTCCCACTAACATTTACTCCTTGAGGTTTATCAACTATCTCCCACGTTTTATTCTTGTTCAGAGACGTCATCTCTTCACCAGCAACGACCTTCCAGAGTTTCTTATCTTTGCAACTCATAGCCTCATAATAGTCTCTAGGTTCCTAAACCTCTACTAACTCTTCAGCTGCAGCAAGGGAAAAAGCCACTTCAGATTCTTCTGTGAAGTTCAAGGGTGGAGTGACATCCGTGTATCTTGCTGGTGGTACAATAGTCCTCCTCTGTCTATCCCTTGCGAGTTGGTAATTTGTCAAACCACCACTCGAGTTTTCTGTTTCAACTTCACTGTCACTTTCTGTTTCTGTTTGACCGTCGAAGTCAGCTTGAACAGGTTCATGTTCTCCACCAACTTCAGACCTGTTGAGTTAGTTATTTTTGACTCTCCTTATTCACGTGGTATTTCCGTGATAACCTTAGCTTTTCCACTCTCTAAGTCATCATTAGCTTCTTCTTCAGTGGACTTTTTGGTTGTTTCCAACATGTCTTTATACATCACATTTTCTTTGAACAAAGCATTACGACTTATCACACACTTCTTCTGATCCAATAACCAGACCTTGTAGCCTTTCACACATGGTGGGTATCCTATAAATACTCCCTTATACGCCCTTGGCTTCAACTTTCCTTGATCAACATGTACATAGAAAATCGATCAAAACATTCTTAGGTGTTTGTATCCAGGGTTCTTCTTAAGCCAAACTTCTTCGAGAATGTTGTTGTCAATCGCAGACGATGGTGTTCTATTGATCATTGATCAGATAAGCTGTTATAGCTGCAGCTTCCGCCCAGAAGCTCTCACTCAAACCAGATTGGTTTAATATACATCGAACCTTTTACATAATTGTTTGATTCATACGCTTAGCCATTTTGTTGTGGCGTATAACTACACGTACGATGCCTCTGAATTCCATTCTTCTTGCAGAATGTATCGAACTCCAAGTTACAAAACTCCAGACCATTGTCTGTCCTGAGACACTTTACCTTTTGATTCACTTGATTCTCAACCAGCGTCTTCCATTCAAAGAAACTTTCGAAAGCTTCATCTTTAGTCTTCAAGAAGTATAGCCAAACCTTATGTGAGCAGTCATTGATGATTGACAAGAAGTATTGCTTCTTTGATAGGAAAGGATGCACGTTTGGAGACCCCCAGTGGTCAGCGTGTACGTACCCAAGTACCTTATCCGTGTCATGCTTTCCAATTGAGAAGCTTACATGCTTTTTTTTACCATTACGCAATCTTCACAAAAATCTAGAGTATCGATTTCCTTCTTTGTTAGTATGTTTTTGCTAACCAAGATCCTTAGATTTTTCTCACTCATGTGGCCTAATCTGTTGTACCACAAACCAGTGAAGTCGTTCTTTGGTTCAGAAACTTCGGTATGGTGAACTTCGTTTGTCACAGTCTCACCCTCGAGGATATACAAACCATGTATCAGCTTTCCTCTCAACCCCAACCTTCCATTCTTGTGAAACGTGAGCTTACCATCTCTACCACTATGATGGAACCCGAGTTTGTCAAGTGTTCCGGTGGAAATCAAGTTTCTTCTCAGGTTTGGAACATATTTGACGTTGTTCAACACAAAAATTGAGCCTTCACAAGTCATAAACTTTATGGAACCAATTCCCTTAGCCTCCACCGAATGATTATCCCCAAGTAGAATCTGATTTTCGTTTATCTCTGTAAAGGTATCAAACTATTCTCTTCTGGGCGTCATATGGTAGGTACACTCTGAATCAGTAACCCAATTATTCCATGGATTCAAATTAGAGACATTCAATGCGGCCGAATACTGAAACTTCTCTGTTATAACACCCGCTTCAGCTTGTTCCTCTCTGTCAAACTTCTTCTTTAGCGCGAAACTATTCTTTCTAAGGTGTCCCTCCTTCTTACAGTGCCAACACACCACTTTAGATATCGACTTTGATCTACCAAGATTGTTTTCCTTCGAATCGTTTCTCCATTCAGACCTTCCTCTATCTTTCATCACTGAACCTTCTCCAGCTTCTTTACTACTTTAGCCACTGTCTTTCAACTCTCTTTCTTTATCACGAGTTGCTGCAATCACATCCTCCAGAGTAATGATGTCCTTTGCATACTTCAAAGTCTCCTTCAGCTGGTTGTATCGAGATGGCAAAGAACACAGAAGTAATATGGCTTGCAATTCATATGTTACCATGACTCCAACGCTGTTCAAATCAGACACCAGCTTCAAAAAGTCATCAATATTATAATCCACAGATGTAGCATCAGTCATCTTAAAGTTATAGAACTTTAACTGCAGGAAAATCATGTTCGACAGAGACTTAGACATATATATAGTCTCTCCAACAGAGACCACATAGCTGATGCTGTGGTATGGTGGCTAATTTTTCGTAGAACATGTCACCAACATTCAGAACAATCATATTCATGGCTTTCTCTGATTTTTCTACTTTCAAGGGATCAATATCAGTCGATGTTGGAGAAGCTTACTTTCCCTCT
>CAJHQP010003965.1:0-60509 GCA_905132765.1 Moricandia arvensis | reverse complement strand
TACTTTTTGTAACCTATTACCGTAGTACCTCTAGGTAGCCATTTTGCGTATTGTGTGCGTTTGGGGTTTATCCGTGGTTTTGATTTCTCGACTATTGCGAGTACAAATTACCCGTCAGCTCTCATATATTGTTGAGATTTTAAAGGGTTTTGCGGCGTCGAGAGTGTTCTATTTTCAGTGCGGTTCGGTTTATATAGTAACATTTCCTAAATCCTGTTAAATTCAATTTAAACTCAGATTTTTATCGTACTTGGATTACGAATATCTAAATATATTTTTTTGACTTGGAAATAACTATTTGTAAACCAATATATACAGTAATTCTAGGTATGTTTGGACATCTTATCTAGAACCAAAAGAGCTGAACCAAATTAAGATGGTTTTGGATTGAAAAATGTATATCCGATTTAACTCTCATAAATCTATATAATTGTTATTTGTATCAAATCAAATCAAAATTGATAGAAACTGAATGAATATAATATATTAATTATATTTTAATTTAAAACATCATTTTAAACTTGAAGATATTAGTTTAGATTAGAAATAACTGAAATATTATACTGTTGTAAGAATATATGAATGTCCAGAAATAAAGTTAAACATTTCATGGGAATTGCATAATAAAAGAAGAACATATTAGAGCCAACCAAAATTCTAAATATCACTCTGTTTTGTTAAAAATGTCATTCTAGTTTTTTTTTATTAAACAAAAAGTATGATTTTAGATTTTCAATGCAATTGATACATTATTTTCAATTAAGTAATAATTTAAAAATTATATTCATTTGATAAATAATTTTACTTATCTAAAATACTAGTGGTTAAACAAAAATAATTATTAAGAGTATAAATGAACTTCAATCACTTTTTCAATTTGTATGAAAGTCAAAACGACTCTCGAGGAAGTATCATCTAATATATATCTTTCTAAACTTTTTCAGATTAATATATGTTTGGTTTAACTAAATCAAATCTTGAGTAAAGACTAAAGAGCACTAATAATCCTAAAGCAAGTGTAATACAACAAAACAAATCCATGAATTTGTAAAACTCTTTACAAATGTAAGTTACAATCATAAAGAGAAAAACAAATCCACAACAATAAGCTCCACACTTAAATTATTTAAAGCGACATGAGTCCATGAACACTAAACAACATTTCATCACCACATTAAAAAAATGATCACCTGAAAACTTTAAAGGAGTGGTTAGTGCAAGTGAACCCACCATCAACCATCAGATTATCACCACTCACATACCGCGACTCATCACTCGCCAGAAACAAAACCGCGTTGGCCACATCATCAACAGTCAACTCAACACCTTTCAGATTCGCGTTTGCAGCCGCGAAACTCTTGAAACCAGCGACCACACCTTCCGTTCTCTCATCCTCAGGCAAATGAGCCATCGCGAGGTTGGTCGCAACCGCGTAAGGCGAAACGCAGTTCACACGTATCCCATGCTGTCCTAACTCAGCCGCAACGCTCCTAGTCAAACCAAGAACCGCGTGTTTTGGAACCAACGTAAGCGTGCGGACCAATGCCTCCGACAACACCACCAACACTGCATAAAGACACTATAGATCCTTTCTTGGCAGGGATCATCACACGCGCCGCGTGTTTCATCCCTAGGAAAGCTCCTTTCACGTTGACACCAAAAGACCGTTTCGAACTCGCTTAAACTGTTGTCGCGGATGTCCGGACACGGTGGTCCGCATAGTCCCGCGTTGTTGATGAGTATGTCAAGCGTTCCGAAACGCTTGACTGCGAAGTCAACAGCGTTGCTGATGTCGTCTTCTAGTGTGACATCACCATGGATGAAACAAGCTGAATCATCCTCTGAGTTCGCTACAAGAGTTTTCAACACTTTGTCTCCGAGATCGTCTTGAACATCGACGATGCAGACATTAGCACCATGCTTGTGGAAGAGACGAGCAATGCTCTCTCCTATCCCTGTGGCTCCTCCGGTTATCAATGCCACTTTGCCCAAAAGCCTGTTTTAAAAAAAGACGCAAGCTTGTTGATGTGTTTTACAAGATTTGATACATCGAAATTAAGACAAAACTTAAGTAAACCATCAGAATCAGACAAAACACAAGTGAATCAATCTCAAATCTGCTGTCTTCCCGACCAAATAAACACTTAATGTAATGGAAAATATATGGTTTTGTAGTAAAAAAAATTAGAATTAAAACTAAAAAAAATAATGAAAATCGAAAGAATATAAAACGATCAAAGATTGTTCAGATACTAAAATCTCAGAGATTTTTTTTTTTAAAAAAAGAAGCGAAAAGGTGATACCTTTGAGTAGGGAGAGAAGAATGTTGATGCTTTCAGATGACATGATGATGATGATGATGATGATGATGATGATCTTCTCTCTTCTCCTTAATCTGCGCAGCTTTGACACGTTTTTTGTACAAATCCGACTCTAAATTACACCCACAAGTCAAAGACCAAATCAGGAATCTAATCAAAAATCATTGACTACAGAAAGAAAGCCCATTTGTAGGCCCATTAGAAGGGGATGGGAGAGATCGAATGCTCAAGCTACTACAAGAGAACCACAACAAAGCTCTTCTTCTTCTTCTTCTTCTTTCTAAACTTGTTTGGATGTTGCCCTCTTGTCCAGAGTTGCGTTTCTTCTCAGCACAACTGTGCCTTTTTTTAGTTATAAAAGCCAAAAACCATGTGCAGAAAACTACTGCGCGGACCCACACCGCTTCGTCCATGTTCGAAATATTTTAAGCCCATTAGACAAAATGGCTTCGCCCATGTTCAGTTTTTTCATTTTTATTTTTGTTCTACTATTCTATTCAACTCTTATTAGCTCTTAAGAGTACCTCAATGGAGTTTCTAGTTTTGGAATTTTCAAACTATATATATATATATATATATATATATATATATATATATATATATATATATATATTTTTTAAAAGATATTTTAAGAATTTTGGAGCTAGAACTCTTTATTAGAGGTGCTCTAAACACCTTCATTGAAATAGAAATTTATTGAGTATATAAACAATTAAGAAAAAGAAAAGAATTAAAAATAGACAATGAAAATATCTTTTAAAAGACTCATAAGAGATTCTTAGGACATGTGCAGCAGCGACCGTTTCTTAACCATTAAAAATACCAAAAATGAAAAAAAAAGCAAAATGAAAAAGTTAGAAAAAAAGAGAGAAGCGATAATATGACAGTGGGAAGGTTCTCTCTCTTTGTTTAGAGAGAGTAAATTCTCTCTTCACTTCCTCTTACCACAATAATATCTTTCAGAGGGAAGTTGAAGTTCTTAAGCTTCTGTAATATATTTTGTTTTCCAACGGAAGTGAATCAGCTTACGTTGGATTAATATAGTTCTGGTTTTGTTACCACAAAATCAGATTATCACTTTTTGATGTGTTCAACTCAAATAGGAACAGATCTTTAAAGCTTATTTATATTCTCTGACTTTGAGTTGATTAAATAAAGTTTTCTTTTTTAGGTTTTGTTTTCTTTTTACAGGAGCTATTCACTTCTCTGTTGAAGCAGATTCTAAAGGCTTAGATCAATATCTTCTTGCTTTTCACCATGCTCAACCATCCCTTGCGTGGGAGTAATATCTTCACCATCTCTCTCTTATGTGTAGAGAGCCGCCAGTTTTGAGGATTGGGCGAAGCTTCCCATCATCGGTTCGGATTTGAGAGCTTTTAAAGATGAATCTCATGGTAGATGCATGCAAGAGTCGATTTGAAGCATCGGCGACGCCTGTAGAAAGAGCTTAGTGGTGTTCTTCGCTAAAGTCCGGCGGTGGGGTCGAGATAGATCGTGGATCTAACGGCGATGCTTAAGCTTCATGTCCTCATCTCACGTAAACACGTGTTTGTTTATGTGGCACTTTTTTTAGGGCTTCCTTATCAATAAATTGGGTAAGCTAAGCTTGGGTTTAATCTTATCAAGTTGTAAATGATGTCGGCTTGGACTTTATTGACACCACTTGTAACCCTTATGGGCTTTCATTAATATAATGAAAACGTTGACAAAAAAAAAAGAGAGAAGCGATAGTTGTACGAGGGACTCAAGCCTAGGGCTGGGCAAATAACTGAATTCAAAAATCTGAACCGAATCCGACCCGATTAAAATGTATCCGAACCGATTAAAATGTATCCGAACCGATCCGAAACCCGACATAAGTACCGAATGGATCTGTTTTACGGTATTTTGGGTTATGAGTTTTACCCGAACCGAACCCGAACTTAAATGGATATCCGAAAGAACCCGAAAGTTCAAAATTCCAAAAACAAAACTTGGATACCCAATCTAAATTTCTAAGATGTATCCAAAACACAATAAGATATTATTAAACACCTACAATAAAGTAGTTATTACATGAATAATTAACTAAAATACTTAGTCTAATATATATTTTATTGGTTAATATTAATATTTTATGCTTGACATTGTATTTGAAGTTTAGTTATGAATACATTGTTTAAAAGTTTAAATATGTGTTGTTTTTAAAATTTAAATAGTATTCTTACGTTTATATAATTGTTAGTTGTGAACTTTAATTTTTTATGTTTCATTATGTGTGATTTTTTTTCTTACAAGACTTTGGTTTGTCATGAATCATGATATGTTTAATGTTTTCACGTATAGTTCAATGAAAAATTTCGTAATAGTTAATGGACGAGTTTCACAAAATTATTTTTAAAGGACCAATAATTTGGTTTGAATAAGCTTAATTCACAAATTTATTGAAATAATTTAAGATATAGTGAACTTTAATTAAGTAGAAATTAGTACTTTAGAACCGATAACCCGATTAGTATCCGAAACCGAAAATATTTCGGGTTCAACCGGATCTTGGACATGTAACTAACCGGAACCGAACCCGACCCGATTTTTATAATATCCGAATAGGGCCTAAAATTCATGAAACCCGAAAACCCGAAACCCGATTGGGAACCCGATGTCCGTACACCTAGTCAAGACACTTATTCTTTTCTTACTAGTTCAAGTTTAAAGTTAACTAAATGACATTTGTCAAGTTTGGTGTTTTATACTTTAGAACTCCACTTAAGATATTATATCAATAAGGGTGTTCTTGCAAATGGTCTGATCTCTAGAAAACTAATTCTGTTTACTTTGGTTTTCATTATTGGATTAATCCTGTAAGATCATTTTTCTACTTTTGTGTTTACGAGAAAAGGTATAATACAGGAATCTTAGTTACCATCTGGGGTCTAGATAGCTACGGATTTGTAGAACCTTTGTAATCAACCAACATCGATTAAATTAACTTTTTCCGTGGAAACATGTATAATTAGGTTCTATTCTTTGTAATCACCTGGCATTTCTTTTATATGATATTAAGTTCTTTTTTTACATCATATGATATTAGTTCATAGCAAAAAAAACCAACAATTTAATGCAGTTCAACTTTAAAAGGAACACACAAGACAGTTTCTTACGTTGATAAAATAAACAAATCACCCATGGATATAAATATAACATCTAGGTTTATGGTATATGTTGAAAAAATTAAGAAAATTTGATTAGTTATGTCACTACTTATATTTTCCGTCACACATCTGTTTAAAATTTTAGAGTATGTTAAATTAGCGAAAAAATGTGTGACCTATCAGAAATTGATTCGCGATACCACATCTATTCTATTAAAATAGAAGTCATGACTCATTTCATGTGTGATTTTTTTTATTTGGACCATCATTAAAAAAATTTAATAAAATGTATTTCATTAAAACTAATGATAAAATATTTGTAACTACTTTAATCATAATATCTTTTGATATCTTTTTATTTTAAATATAAATATATATTAAAAACTATAACAAATCTTTTGAAAAAGATTTTAGCAAGATCCCAACATTAAAAATTATGTAACTACTTAATTAATTTCGAATTATAAAAAATATAATTATAGATTAATACACATTCAATTATATTTTATAAAATGAAAAAATAAAAATTATGTACTTTTATAAAATGAAAAATAAAAATTATATACTTATATATACCAATAATATATCATCTAAATAACATAAAATTTTGCTAAACGGTAAACTAACTTTGAAATTTGGATCAAAATTTAGTAGATATTAAATATAAAATAATTTTAAATATGATTTTTCATATATATTTTAATTTATTTAGTAATCAAATTCAAATCGAACAAGATAAAATATAAAATGTAAACTATAAAAGTATTGTGTTTGTAATAGTTATATAAACATTTAAATATCTAACTAACTTATAGTTATACTACAAAGTTGTTGTTTATATAATAAAATTTATCAGTAACTTATTATAATTTGGTGTTATATATATTATCTAATTTATAATAAAGTTTGGATTCTTTATATTATGATTGGTCATAATGATTTTCTTTTTATACTCAAGTTATAGTTTATATAATAAAATGATCAATAACTTAATATAATTTTGTGTTATATATTATCTAACCTTATAATAATGTTTATGTGGCTTATACTTTTATTACTATATTTTTTATCAATTTATATTTTCCTAGCAAAATTTATTTTAAAAAATTATAATATAACAATGCTATTTTACATAAATTTTTTAAATTTTGAAATATATAAAAATTTAAATTTCACCTATATGATAGATGAGTAAAATTTTAGTATATATAAAATAATATATTATCTAAATAAACATAAAAATTTGGTAAACAGTAATTTCACTTTGCAATCCTAATCAGAATTTGGTATAAATTAAATATAAAATAATTTAAAATATGAATTTTACGCATATATTATTTATTTAATAACCATATGCAAATCTAATAAAATTAATATATAATAAGAAATGGATAAACATTTGATATTAATATATACACATAAAATTAACATATATATATATATATTTATATATTATCTGAATAAACATTGAAATTTTGCTAAATTGTAATCTAACTTAGAAACTCAAATCAAAATTTAATATAATTTAAATATAAAATAGTTTTGAAATATGATTTTCATGTATATGTTAACATGTATACTATAAAATTATTGTGTTTGCAACAGTTAGATAAACATTTAAATATATGACTAATGTTACTAATAATATAAAACAAATATCTATGTATATAAAAATAAAAATAAAACTCGCGCGGTTGCGCGGGTTAAAATCTAGTAAGTAGAGTTAAAGCACAGAGAAATTCATGTGGTGATTGCAGGGTCAGTAAACATGACTTTAATCCTTAAAAAAATTAACGCACAATCTGTCGCACGAAATGGGCTCACGAGCTAAAGTGAACGGACGTTGGAGGCTCATTAGCCGTGGACGGTAGAGGCGCTATAAGTAGTGTCAGAACCGAATCGAGAGTAGTGTGAAATCAGTAGGGCTCAAACTAACATGGGTAACGAACTAGGGGTGCAATGGGAACATGCGTTCTTTGAGAGAGGGTGAACTGTAATCTCATGGTTTGTGGTTTATGTTGGAAAGCTTAAAAGAATTGATTTGACTACTTATGTCACCAAAGTATACTTACATTTTTCGTCCTATATCTTGAGTAGTGAAAGGATGGATGACCTATCAAGAAATGGTTCTCGATACCGTGTGAATGAGGTCTAGCACACGAAAAGATTATGTGGTGATTGCAGAGTTAGTAAACATGATTTTGAACCTTCGAAAAATTAACATATTGCCCATCACACGAAATGAAACCTACAAGCCGAGTAAACAATCGTGGAAAGCCTATTAACCATAGAAGGTGAGGGTGTTCCAATAAACTATAGTTTTTAATTAAGTTCACTTTACAAGGAACACACAAAACAGTTTCTACGTTGATAAAATAAACAAATCATAATGAATATAAAACTATAGTTTTTTATTACATGATGATGTGTTATTTGTGGAGGGATGAAGAAGAAGAAGAAAGAAGCCACTGATATTCATGATGATGATACCTACACTTGAACGATCTTGGATGCTTCGACGGTGAACACACACACTTCTTCTTTCCACCGCCATCTTCACAGTGACCCACGCTGGCTACCACCTCCGTTGCCACCGTCACTTCCGCCGCCGGTATATTTTGGAAGCTCTCTGGAGGAATGACAACATGGAGAATCTGTTTGTAACACATTTTTTTTTGTCTCACATTCAAAATAATAAATAAAGAAGATTTTTGTGTATGGGTTTATCGAAAAGAAAGAAGTGACTATATATACTAGTCACTCAAGGAACTTAAAGATATTTTAATTAGGATTGGACACATCTCGGATATTCTGATTTTTTTGTATATCACAAATATCTAATTTTTCGATTTTTTTTTGCTTCACAAAAATACGGATATTCGAAAAAAGGATATCCGAAAAATAAATAGATATTTGCGGATATTTACGAATACTTATTGATATCACATCCGTTTTGATTAATAATCTTAAAAATTTGATACAATTTTTTTTTCAAGAATATTTGTTTTACATGATATAAAATAAAAATAAAAAAAACAATGAAATTACATATTTTGTAAATTTTAAACTTAGTTACAATTATAATAACACAAAACTTAAGAAAAAAATTATAATTATCATAAAATTTTGTTTTTTTTTTAATTTTTATATATTACTTTTACGTAAATAATAATGCAAACATAATTTGTCAAATCATATGTTAGAATAATAATTATTTAAACTTATAAATTTAAAAATTTAAATATAATCAAAATATACATATATTTATATATTACCGGATCAAAGCGGATATTTGTTTCTCAAATTTTAATATTTATGATTTATTTTGATTTTAACATATATTTAATATTATTTTACTTCAAAGTTTAAAATATCCAAAAAATTTGAATCAGATTAAAACAAATAACGAATCGAATCAAAATTTAACGAAGAAAATGTTTTGTCTTAATTTGAATCACATATTTATCCTTTAGCTAATGTGTAACTGATATGTCAGCGAAACAACAGTTTGGAAACGTCACACGTGGCTAATGGTGTTGATGTACGTCTTGAACTATGAGGTCAGAATACCTGATCTTAATTTATGTTTAATACGATTGTCAGGAATGAAAAATTCCAAATACTGCGAGTTTGATAATCACCGATTGTTAATTATGATAAAAACAAGAATATGAGCACATGAAATGGTGGACCTAACTTTCTATATGGAACAAAAGGGTTGGGAGAAAGTTATATGGTGAAGAGGAAATGAAGTGATTGGAGAGGACAAGTAGTGGCCGGTGGGAGTGGGCCGATTACGACATCACTTGCTATCTCTTTTATCGTCTCTTCGACACATCTTATGTCGATAAACTTACCTTTTTGAGGTACATATATTAAAAATGATTGATAACTACCTGAAGTATTAGCCACTATATAATTAACTATGTAGATTAAACTAAGGAAAAATTAGAAAAATGAGACATTTTCATTTTGAATTTGTCTCTTTAAGATTTTTAGAAGATTATTTAAGAAAATAGGATCCACATTATTTTAATACCATAATACCCTTCAATTACCCAAATAAAAATTATAAATATTAAATATTTATAATTTATTTAATATTAAAAAGGAAAAAAATACAAACATATTTTTATCTTAATTAGAATTATTACTTCTTAATAAATAATAAATTTTTATAATT
This sequence comes from Moricandia arvensis, assembly GCA_905132765.1. NCBI lineage: Eukaryota > Viridiplantae > Streptophyta > Magnoliopsida > Brassicales > Brassicaceae > Moricandia > Moricandia arvensis. The sequence goes on along the minus strand of CAJHQP010003965.1, from coordinate 50,874 downwards.
CATTTAATATTAAAAAGATAAAAGCATATTTTACTTTTGTCTCTTAATCTATAACCAAAATAAAAAATTTGTCTCTTTTTAACTCTTTTGTCTTTGGACTCCACTTTATATAGCCTTATGTTTAAGTAAATGGTTTACAAAAACAGAGATATATATGTGATATTTTGAGACCATATTATATTGATAGAGAGGGGAGATGGTTATGTTGACGAAGAAGAGAGAAACACAAAGAACAAAGAAAAAAAGATTGTGGAAGGAGAAAAACGTGGGAAAGAAGATACTATGAGAGATTCAAGGTAGATTTAGTGTAGATTTACGAAAGATATTAACCAAAATATGGAAGTTTCCACATTTTTTTGCGATTTTGCTATAATATGTATCATTCGTTGTGCAGAACACTGTAAAGTGAGTGGAAAATTTATTCTTCCGTAGGCGTCACATAAAGTAAAAAGCAGAACATGTTATGACACATAAACAAGAAAAGGTAAATCGTAGAGTAGTGACTATAGTTTTTAATCAAGCTCGAGGTAGACTAACGACATCTTGCTATAATATAACCTAACGAATTCCAGTTAAGATAGAATATACAAGAATGTTTTGTTTATGTTATATACCTATGATAGATCTATGTATAACACTTAATATCCGATTTATAGATTAAGTAGATAGAGAAAATGCGTATTCTATTCCAGGTAGAACATCAAATAAAATATGTTTCCACTGTTTTCAAAAATTAATTTTAACATATAAATCGTTATACTTAAGTTTTTAATAGTTTTTATTTTTTTTATATATTTTTTAAAATTTAGTTTACTATTTTTTTCATTACTCAAGAGTAAAAATTGCCCAAAAGAGTCAAAATATCAAGTCGTAAAAGAACAAACAAAAATTGATAGTGTCTCATTTTTCAATTCTCCCTTCAACTAATATATATTTAGGTACACGAAATATATGATAGGCACAAAAATATCTCTTAATTTAATAATGTTATTTGCATAATATTATGAATTTAATTTTATTAATCCAAAGTGACATAAACGCTAAATACATTAATTAAATTTAATTATTCTGCTGATCAATTAAAATCTGACTCATCCTACCGTAATTTAACTAAAATTTGATCTATTGCGACAATAGGAAAAATCAAAGAAATTAGTTAGATTATTTTTTCGTGTGTCAAATTATAATTGATGATGGGAGAATTAAACCGAGTTAACGTCTCAGACATTCATGTCACTTTTTGAATTAATGAAATTAAGCTCATGATGTTAACTACATAACATCATTAAATTGAGAAATGTTACCATGCATAACATATACTTTGTGTAGCTAAATATATATTCATTTAGTTTACATAGTGAGTCATGTGATGATCAATATTTGAGGTAACCAACAATAGATCACACCAACAAAAACTATCTATTTTTACTCCTTTTTATCATAATCTGGTTTTTTTAGTTCTAATGAACATTCGTTTGATATTTTTGTAATTGGCCACTAGAAGCGTTTCTTCATTATATTTGCGAAATCTAACACAGTCATAAGCTGATTTACGAAAATATTAAGATTTTTGTTTCAAAAATGAAAAATATGAGCGAGAAGATATTTAGTCATAGAACACAAAAATGTACAAGAAGTGATGTTTTAACCTTATCCCAAGATTAAAGGTGCAGCTAGCTTTTTTTTCTTAGTTTGAATATGATTTTAAAGTTTATTATACGTATTTTCAATACATTTAACAAAAACACTATTTCTTATTTTCACGATCCTTGTTGAAGAGAAGATCCCACATTGGAAAGATGTAAGAGACTTGAGTAATATATAAGGGATTTGGGCCAATCCACTTATCGCTAATTGGTTTTAAGTTGGAAGACCAAAAAACTTATCATGGTATCAGAGTGGACCCACATCCTGACCCATTAATCCGGCCTCGACAGTGGCCTGATCATCCCACGAATTGATGGCCCAAAGGAGATTCAATTTCTTTGAGATTGCTAGAGAATAAAAGCATTGTCTCGAAGGGGGTATGATGGATTCTGCGAGATTATTGGTTATACCCACCATTATCTCGATGGAGGATGTTGGAGACAAGATCCCACATTGGAAATATGTAAGATACTTGAGTAATATAAAAGGAATTTGGGTCATCCACTTATCGCCAATTGGTTTTAAGTTAGAAGCTCAAGAAACTTATCAATCCTACTTTATATAGTAGAAATATTAAACAATATGGAAAGAAATATAGATGAATAAGAATATAACTCAGTAATTTGATCATTTTGGAAAATAATTGAAGAAATTGGACTAGAAACTAAGTGTTTAATCAAAGAAATTTTCAAATAAAAACTTTCTATAAGAAGAGAATGAAAGAGAATTAGTCTTAATCAAATAAAATTCCAACAAAACAATCTGAAATAAAAACCTCAAAGTAGAAAGGCTCCACAAATAACAACCACCATATAAAGACTACAATCTATGAACATTCCACGAAGAGCTTGATACACAACAACTCCTCTTTCTAGAAGCTTCTCTGCATCAGCCCAATTTTCACCATTATTACTCTTAACTTCTTCTTCCATTTCATGACTCAGTCCTCCTCCTGAAGCTTCCATGGTGAGATGAGACATCACTATAGCACAATCTGTAAGCAGAAGCAACCAAAAGAGGTCTCAGAGCTAAGATAGGTGTCTGATCTTATGATGTTCAACCTCGGGAGTAGAATCACAAACGCAGCTATTGTGAGGGAGCTTATACTCCGACTTCTTTCTGAGCTTATGATGCTAGCATTGAGTTTCTTGGAGCTAAAGAAACTTCTTGGCCGTTGACTTGACTCTTTACTGATCTTGCTTCTTGGTTTTGTTGGTTCACTTTTTATGGGTTTGTGAAGAGTGGTTGAGAGTTTTGGCTCTTCTTTGCCTTTACTTCCTCTGCATTCATCATGAGTATAATAAGGACTTTTTTAACACAAGTTAGGGGACAATAACCATAATTAGTTCAGCTTTTTCAGTGCAATTATTTAATAATGTTTTACAGCTAAAGATAAATAGAAAAATATTTTTCGTTAACTATTTTAACACAAATATGTAAACAGTCTGACATCTAAAATAAGAAGGAATCTAAAAGCATCTTTAGACTGTTTATTAATTTTAACTAAAAAACTTAAGAACTTGTCTCTTAAATAAAAAAGACATAAAAAACGTCTCTTATCTGGAAAAAATGTAAAAAAAAAGGTCAAAAAAATTAAGAACCTCATCTTAAGAGATCCGAGTTAAAGATGGTCTATATGCACATCATTCTTTCATTGAGTCTCTTGATATAAAAATACTCAAAAGAATGGAACAGTAGAGAGAAAATGAGGGAAGATTCTCTATCAGAGACTTACAAAAGTTTGTTATAGATCTTATCTTACTTGTCACCTTATAATTGGCTAATCTTTAATTTTGTCTAAAATTTAATTTTTTGTTAAATAAAATTAATTCTATTAATATTATACTCATAATGAGTATTTCACCATAGATGTAGAAAGACACGAATCAATTTATTCGTAGCCCACTAATTCTAAGTTTAAATTACATGAATTTAAACATGGAACAGTATAAGAGAGTCCACTTGACATGATTTGGGTATTGTTGATCCAATAGTAGGATTCAATTCGAGAGTGTTTGGACTTTGACATCTAAAAGAAGATGATATCTAAAGTACAACCGTATACAACATATAGACAATACATTCATAGCTAATTGTTTTTAAATTTCTATGAACCCTAACAAATTGCAATGTATAAAAATGTAAAATTAAGTTTTCTAATTTTATATTTGGTTTTTGAGCTTAAAAATTACAAATTTGAAACAATAACATTATAATTTCACTTGGTGAAAGAAAAAAATAATATTATTATAACATGTAGATGTAACATACAAAAAGAGGCATCATACAAGAATAAACACAATATAGCAAATATAGTTTATAGTTGTGTTACCTTTGAATTGATACTTAAGAGATGGGCTTTCTTGAATCAGACGATGACCAGACTGAGTCTGTGGCACGAAAGATTCACTGTATGTCGTTGGTGAGAAGTTGATGATGAGGAAAAAACGATGGGGAAGAAGGATCAATATTATGTAATTGGCCTGTGATTAGAGCTAAACGATCTGATCCTCTTTCCATTATTCTTCTTCTCCTTTCTTCTCTATCCATCACCATACTGTCAAAGAAAAAATAAAAATAAATGTTAAAACTAATGATCAAATAAAAGACGTTACCAAAATTTAGAACAAGAAGGTTGTGTTATGTTCTCTTGAAAAAAGTCGTGTTATGTTTAGGTTTGAAAACCCTCTAAATTTAGGTTTTGAAAGTAGAAAGGAAGGCTAAAGAATAGTTCTCTGAACTCTATATTTAGAATATGTAAAGAATGAATGCTTCCCTATTTAAAATATTCATTATTCTTCACCACCACCATCATATATACTTTAAGCTATTTGAAACATATGTTTTTTTGTTAATCAGTAAGTGTCTGGACCTTCAGTCCAAATAATCTTTCTAGGTCTCGAAATAGTCGTTGCTAATACCATTTATGGCGTAAAGCATCCCTCCCAAGCGAGTCAAACCTGGATGGTGGTAGTTGCAGCTGCAACTCTTTACAGTTTATGGAATGCTTGCTGGATATGCTACAATTTTCTTTGCTTAGATCCAGTTTGACTCAGTTGCAAGTATGACTCAAGTTGCAAACAACCTTCACAATCATATTACAAATTTCATATTTCTATGCATCTACATGTAAAACTAGAAGTAAAATGAGTTCTCTGTTTTATTACAACATTATGAAGCCTTTATAAAAATGTTTCATTTTTTTATAACATTACAAAATCTAAAGACTATACTTAAAAATTACATTATAAAATTTTCTAAAAATATATCATTTTAGTCCTTTTCTTCAGTTTTATCGAAAGTTACAATACTCAAATTTTACCATCACAGTAACTCATTGTCAGTCATTGCTATGCTTCTCATCATTGTCACTGCTTCCACAGCTTGTATCCCCTGAAACAGATGGGTCTTTATATAGCACTCTCTATTCGAACGTATAGTCTCATTTCCACCTTTTGCAATCTTCGTCCTCGGGCTCTGGTGGATCCACCTCAACGTCCATCATGGTCAATCTGCCTCACATCTTTCAATATCTTATTTATCCCATTAATCCTTAGATATTAAATATTACGCATTGTTTATCTTGTCGATTTTGTGGATTGTAAAATCCACACTAAGTATTTTCGGATAAAATGATCTGAATAATAAAAGAAGAAAATTTGAGTATCCATTCTAAAGAATAACAAGGATGTAATCATATATGAGTTGACGAAATGAATCATTCTATATATTAATTGAGAATTTACTTTATTGATTTCAGCTAACGTTTCGCTCATAGGAGAATTCTCCAATTGATTGTTATAATTTGATTGGTTGATGATTTTTATTTTTTTATTATTTAAATCAAGTTTTTAAGAGAAAACTAATCTTAGAATTATTAATATAATCTATCTTTCCAAACAAACAATTAAACATATTAGATAATAGATGAATTAACATAATTTTTTATAGAATAATAGATTTACATTATATAAGTTGATATATACATAATAAATACATATGATACTACATAAACATTATAAAATGTTTTCAATATATTTATAATAGTAGTGAATAAAATAAATCCTAGATTTTAGAAAAAAATAATTAATCTAAACATAATAATATTAATTAAATTCACTCATTCATTATATATATATATATAATATATATATATATATTCTAAAAATGTGTCAAATGAATGTGAAACAGTCAAATGTATAAAACTTCCAATCATTTTCAAATAACAATGTGATATCATAGATGATTTATTACTTTTAGAAATGATTAAAATATTTCTATATTTTAATACATAATTTTTTTATGGTAAATCATTTAAAATTATATTAATCTAGAATTTTTATTTAATTCATCTATTATATAAACAGATGAATTAAAATTATTATATGGCAAGTCATTTATTTATGGTAATTCATTTAAAACTATTATATGGTAAGCCATTTAAAATTATATTAATCAAACACATGTTTTGCCTAGAGTTAATACTCTATTAATATAATTTATAGCTTTTATTATAATATAATTAAATGCTTATTTTTTTAATAGGAAAAAAAGAAAGGAGACATAAATAAAAACATGAGGGAAATAATAAATAATGCTTGATGTATTCTTGGTTCTTTTATATATTTATGGTTTAATTTTTATTTGTTTGAAGAGATATATGTATTTTGTGTTACTACAATGTGAACTAATTAGTTTTATGTATGTTTTAAAACGTTAAGATAAATTGAGAAAGGAAGATCAATAAAAATTACTAGTTCTATAATTGTTAGAGTCAGAGATGAAAAATAGAACGTACTGAAAATAAGAAAATATTATTTAAACAATAATGAGATGTATTTTCTTGCGTAATAATAAACTTTTAAAATGTACAATAACAAAAAAATTAACATTGGATCTAACTTTAATATTAAGTATACATACCTAAAACGACATTGCTTATTTTAAAATTATTTTTTTATATTTTTTATAGAATTAGTTAATCAGATTTAATTAAAATATATACATTTTAAAAGATATCTAAACTATGCTTAGTTTTAATTAAAAAAATTCGATGAATGATCGGAGATAATTTAAAGAAGAATTTGTTTGCTTAAACCATTTGAATTTTATGTTAAACACTAAATAAAAAATGAGTGAGAAAGTGTGATTTGTGATTTGACAAAATTATGAGGGAAATTGCTTAAAATACCATTTCCTAATACATGTTTTCATGTTTACTTTATTTTTATCAATTATTTATATATATTTAAATAAAATACTTTAATTTTTTATAGAAATAAATTTGATAGTTATGCATTATTATATAAAAGAATTAGATTTGTAGGTAACAAACTATTAGAAATTTTTAAGGTTCTTAAAGACTACACAAAAACATATACAAAAGATCTTCATAATAAAAATCATTCACTATGTTGGTCTGATTGGAGCTATACCAAAAAAATACTTTTTTTTTTTGAAAGCTATAGTATTTACAGTTTTTCATGTGTTAAATAAAATATAAAGTAATTCTACAATCAATTATATAAATTAATTATAATATTGCTATTATGTAAGAAAAATATTTTAATGATTAAGGTTTATGTTGTTGAACTATTTTAAATTTCATTAATTTTCTAAAAACATATACTAAATTTTTTGGATATCCAACTATTTGAAATTAAAAATTAAAATTTTAAAATTTCTACTTATTATTCAAAAATTATAATAGTGTAAACATAATATATATCTATTTTTGATATAATATAACTACCCACAAAATTACGGGTAAACACCTAGTTATATTAATGGATTTAGTATTGCAAGATCAAGAGGAAAAATGAGTGAGAAACAAGGAAAATAAATGGAAAGTAATAAAATTAGATGTGTAGGAGTATATTTGTGTTTGGTCTAAGAACGTCTCCTTCTTGTTTTATTTATATTCGTCTCTCCTATGCTGCCAACTATGAATCTTCCACCCAACTACATGAGACATGAGAAGGTATTCTGACAGTAGTTGTATAGACACATGTTTCTATCCTCCTTAGTTCTTATGTAATATCCCCACACTTCTGATCTGTTGGGATGATATGCTTCACTTTTGATTGTTGAGAACTAGTTCTAGTAGATTCTTTTCTTTCTCTCTGTTACTATCTGATGTTGGTAACTCTCCCTCATCTTCTGTGTTTCGGGTTTCGCGATCAAGAGATGATGTCGAGTCCATCTGCTTCAACGGAAACAAATATATAAGTGCACAAGTCAAAACAAACCGTAACAAATATTGAAATCTAAACAAGTAACAAATATTGAAACTGTAACAAATATTGAAATCAAAACAAGTTAAGTGAGAACTAAGATAAGAGATGATATCGATTTCAAACCAAGGCGAATTCGGACCAAGGAGAACTAAGAAAGAAGAAGAAGAACCTGCGATTGATTACTTGAAAGCACAGATGTTGATGTTACCAAATAGAGAGAGTCAACATGATTTATAGAGGCCAAATTGTACATTGCAGTGATTACGGGGTTGAATCGAGGGATTTCTATTGGGAACTAAGGTTCTTCTTCACGTTTCGACATAGAGAAGAGGAAAATACGATGTATAAACGAGGAGATGAATATGTATATGTGTAGAGTTTGTGAAATTTAAGAGTTGATAAATTTTAAAAGCTATGTGGACTTTGAAATACAAATGCATTGATTTATAAAATTTGATCATAAGTTTCTCATATTGGTATAAATTTTTTTATGAATTTGTATCACTTGTTTTCTGTCATTATTTTTATGAAGTTAAAAATATATAATTTATATTATTCTAAATTATAGAGCATGATTATTGTTTTTTTTTCAAAACATGTTTTTTTGTTATAAGGAAAGTAATAATGATACATACAAAATTAGATGAATAAGATAAGATGAATATTATATTAACAAATTTAACGTATTATGTTCTTTTAGTCATTCATATGTTATTTTAGTTTTTAATAATTAATGAATAAAACAATATAAATATATTTTTATATTGAAATGAAATTATATAAAATGTAATGTATGAATAATATATAAAGATAATTATATATTCAAAATTGAAGTATTAAAATATAATTATATATTCAAAAATGTAAAACTCAATTTGGACATATAATTGGGATTGAAAGTTCAATAGATATTTGGTAAAAAACAATTATTTGTTTTTTTAGTTTTTTTATCACATAGATTTTGAAAATCTCATGAATATATATCATATTTTGAAAGTTTAGTTCCATGAGTAAAAATGAATAGAATTCATGTCCCAATAACACTAGATTTAGTTAGAATTACAGAATCAATAAAAACTAAAATTTCTGAATAACAAATAATTTGAATGGATTTTGAAAATTCGTAAACCAATAACGATGGATTCTATCAAAATTTTTAAAATCCATGAACCAATAACAAATTAGTCTTAGAATTTTCAAAGTTCATGATAATTTCCTTACCAATAAGTCTCTCTTAGTTGAGTATCTATCTATTAAAATAGGAGTACAGATAAAAAAAGTCCTAAGTTATCAATTAATTACAAGTTTATGCCATTGAAGTAATTAAGAAGCCTAACATTAAGTATTCTTTATATTTTTCTATTTTATTAAATTATTTCCTAAATGGATTATAAACTAAAACAACTACTTAATTACATTCTAATACCATTAAAAAACTATATAATCCTAAATTTTAGCATTTATTATCTTTTTATCAAATTTAAAAAAATATAAAACATAAATTTAATATGATAAATGTTTGTACAAACAAAAATTTAATATGATAAATTTAGTACAACGAAAATTTTAAATTGAAAACTCATTCAGGTCATTTAATATAAATTCAATATGATAAATTTTTACGCGTAAAATATATAGCACCCAAAATTTAAATATTATATAAAACAATAATTATACATTATCATCAAAAAATTTCATCTATAAAAAAATAAAAATAGGCCTTTTATAATGGTCCTCTTTTTTTATTAAGTTGATTAATGAGCTATACTGGGCCTTTAAGCGGAAGGCCCAACATTCAATGGCAATTTCGTAATTTTTCGTACTCAGTCGTTCTTAATTCTTTAAGCAAAAATTTTCATTTTAATTTCTCTTTCTGTTAGCACTCAGAGGAGCTAACGTCGTTCGTTCTCCGATCTCCGATCCACAGATTTCGGCGATAATACGAGATCCGAAGAGCACAACACCCCTTTCCTCCACCTGCTTAACCTGCAATCATGGTGAGTAGTGACAATCTCTCCTTCTCTACTCTATGATCTTCTCCAGATCTCAAGTGAGTCCGCCACGATTCGATCTCGATTTCTTCTGTGGTTTAAACCTAATTTGAGTAATAGATCGTGTAATCTCAGATCGCTTCGATTTGTATAATCTGATTTCGAGTTGTGTTAATGTTGATGACATGAAATGGAGTGTAGTCTCTTAGACATTTTGGTTTGTGGAATTGTATCAAGAATCATGACTGTTTTCGTGAAGATCTGGAATTGGGTTTTAGGCTTTTGATCTGTTTATTGTATTGGGTTTGGTAAAGTTTGTGTTTTTTTTTTTAATTTACGATCTAGTACTGACTACTGGTTTCTTTCTTTGTGTTGAAACAGCCTCTCAGACTCGAGATCAAGGTACTTTCTTTACCCATGTTGTATTTGAGGACTTTGTTTAGATCATTCACCCTGGTTTTATCATTCACTATGTGTTAGTAATTTGATTTGCGTTGTTTTTTTTTGGATCAGAAAAAATTAGCTCAAAGGTCTGAGAGAGTGAAATCTGTGGATCTGCATCCTACAGAACCATGGTAATTTTCAAGCTTTTGATTTCCATATTCCTGCATCTTTGTTCTAGTGATTGAAAGACAGTTTTTTTTTTTAGATTTTTTTTTACCTTTGTGCTATTCTACTTTTTTTTTATTTTTTTTTTACCTTTGTGCTATTCTACTCATGACTAAATGGAGCCTGATATCACGTTTTATTTTGCAGGATTTTAGCAAGTTTGTATTCTGGAACCTTGTGTATTTGGAACTACCAGACGCAGGTGTGTGAATAACTTGATTGTTTTTATCTGTTTTCTTGTCCACGTATTTTTTTCCAGTGAACAATTTGTGAAATGGAATGACCAAAAATGCAACTTAAAGATTATTTTGTTTCGCAGTGTTATCATATACTTTTTTACTGTTTCTTATGATTCTTGAAACTTATTTCTATCTGAGTCTTGCTTTATGGTCCCTCAGGTGATGGCAAAATCTTTCGAGGTGACCGATTTACCAGGTATTCACATTTCGTTCTTTTACTTCTTTAGTACTTATAGCGTTTTAGTTTTACTTCTTTTTTTTTGTATGTACTATGTAGTCTTGTTTAGTTTGTTACTTTGACTGATTTCTTGTGTTATGACTTTGCAGTTCGGTCAGCCAAGTTTATTGCACGAAAGCAATGGGTTGTGGCTGGAGCTGATGATTTGTATATCCGTGTATACAATTACAATACCATGGACAAGGTTAAAGTGTTTGAGGCTCATTCAGACTACATCAGATGTGTGGCTGTTCATCCAACCCTTCCATATGTTCTGTCGTCTTCTGATGATATGCTCATAAAGCTTTGGGACTGGGAAAAGGGTTGGGCATGCACTCAGATATTCGAGGGACACTCGCACTATGTGATGCAAGTCACATTTAATCCAAAAGACACCAACACTTTTGCCAGTGCATCACTTGATCGTACTATAAAGGTTCTGAAATGGTCTATGCTTGTAATTTGATTATGGCTTAGTCCGAATGGTTCTCAAAAGGTGTTAGCTCATTCTATGTTTACATGCTTGCTCTTCTTCAGATCTGGAATCTTGGTTCTCCAGACCCAAATTTCACATTGGATGCCCATCAGAAAGGAGTCAATTGTGTGGATTATTTCACTGGTGGTGACAAGCCCTATCTTATTACAGGCTCTGATGATCACACTGCTAAGGTCTGCTTCATGTTCACTGCTCTCTTTGATGATACATTTCTACGGGAGATTATCTGCTTTCAGGTTATTTACTAGTTGAATTTCGGGAATCAGGTCTGGGACTATCAAACAAAAAGTTGTGTCCAGACCCTGGACGGGCATACACACAACGTATCTGCAGTATGTTTCCATCCAGAGCTTCCAATTATAATCACAGGTTCTGAAGATGGCACCGTTCGCATTTGGCATTCAACTACGTACAGGTATCACAATATGAACCTTTCTTGTTGGAAATTTTGATAATTTATTAATTTAATGCTTCTTGTATGCCTGCCTAAACCATGTTTAGTTGGCCTTCATTCTTGTGCATCTTTGTGCTATTTTTCTTTTCAATCAAAAACATGTTTACATCATCAAAGAATCAATCTAAGAAACAATGAGAAAAATTGTTTAAGCTTATAGTTCCCCGTGAGTTCCAAACCACGTAACAAGCCCCTCTTCAAGATGGCCCCTGCCTTGGAGTAAAAGTAACCAAAGTCTTAACTGTTTTGTCTACTAAATCTATTAGACAGTGAGCTTCAATAATGGCCCCTTCAAGATGGCCCCTACATTTTTCTGCTATTACCAATTTCTTATGATGTCCTTCCGTCTGAAATCCAAATTTACTAATGTCTGTTTCTTCTTGCAGGCTAGAGAACACATTAAATTATGGCCTGGAGAGAGTTTGGGCCATTGGTTACGTTAAAAGTTCACGCCGGTAAGTTTTGCTCCTCTGATTATTAACTGATGCTTGTCAGAACTATTTTCCGGGAGTTAAATATTCTCTTGTTTTGATAGTAAAACAACACTCATTGAACCTTTTCTTCTGGCGTTTATTTTTTGGAACCCTTATGGTTGTTTTTCTACTCCCTTACTTTGAGGATTTGTAAAGATTAAGGTTCTTAGATATTGAGAGCTCTACTTGTTTTAATACTCCATTGAATTGTCATGCGGAACCATAAACCTTGTTGTTCTCACATCACAGGGTTGTGATCGGGTATGATGAAGGAACCATCATGGTTAAACTGGGACGAGAAGTTCCTGTTGCTAGCATGGACAATACTGGAAAAATCATATGGGCTAAGCATAATGAAATTCAAACTGCGAACATCAAAAGTATTGGTGCAGATTACGAGGTATTCTCCATCTTATTTCTCTTATACTGTGCCAGAGGACGACCTATTTGTTTATTTGTTTGCCTGATGGTGTTATGCTTTTCTTCTCTACCTTAGGTTACTGATGGAGAGAGGTTGCCCTTGGCTGTTAAAGAGCTGGGGACCTGTGATCTATATCCACAAGTGAGTGTTATTATATTGTTTATTTGGTAAAAGATCTTCTGCACTAGGTCAAATGATTTTTTTAATGTTCTGGGTATGCTAAGACGTCAATATATATCTGTTCTTAACTCACCTGTGTCTGATATCTGGATATTCTGACTCCTAGAGCTTGAAGCACAATCCGAATGGGAGGTTTGTCGTAGTCTGCGGAGACGGGGAGTATATAATCTATACGGCTTTGGCTTGGAGAAATAGGTCATTTGGTTCTGGACTGGAATTCGTTTGGTCGTCTGATGGTGAGTGTGCAGTTAGAGAAAGCTCATCAAAGATTAAGACATTTAGCAAAAATTTCCAGGTTCGTATTTGCCTTTTGTCTGCTATTCTGTTAGAGCCTGGTTATTATTTTTACTTGTCTAGAAATCACTATTTTCGGATCTCTCTCATTCGCAAAAGATGTTTTCAGGAAAAGCGGAGTATCCGCCCTACTTTCTCAGCTGAGAAGATCTTTGGAGGAACCTTGTTAGCTATGTGTTCAAACGATTTCATCTGCTTTTATGATTGGGCTGAATGTAGGCTTATTCAACGTATTGACGTCACTGTAAAGGTATCCCAGATAACTGCTCAGTTTGTTGTGAGAAGTGTACTTCAAGACATATCTGATATATTTGAAGTGTCACTACCGTGTGTCGGAGGTTGTCCTCGTTTGTTTCTTATCTAATTATTAATGTTCCCATGTAACATTTGCAGAATCTGTATTGGGCTGACAGTGGTGACTTAGTAGCCATTGCTAGTGACACTTCATTCTACATCTTGAAATACAACGTGAGGATCCTGTCCAACAAACACTTTTTATCTGTGAATTTTGCTATGCTGTTCTTGGACTATCCAAGTACTTACTAGTGTGTTCCTGTTTTGCAGCGCGACTTAGTTTCCTCACATTTTGATAGTGGAAGATCTACTGAGGAAGAAGGTGTTGAGGATGCTTTCGAGGTTCTTCATGAGAATGATGAACGTGTTAGAACAGGTCTGTGGGTTGGTGACTGTTTCATTTACAACAACTCTTCCTCAAAGCTTAACTATTGTGTGGGAGGCGAGGTATAATGCATATCTCTTGGTTATTTTAATTTGATCGTTGTTATGAAATTTGTTTTGATGATAGTTGCCAACATCTTAATACTAGGTAACCACAATGTATCATTTGGATCGGCCAATGTATTTGTTGGGCTATCTTGCAAGTCAAAGCCGGGTCTTCTTGGTAGACAAAGAATTCAAGTAAGTGCCTTAATTTGGAATGTTTATTTCAGACTGGATTAGAAGTTTCTGATGTCTATTCTCCTGTTCTTTTTGGGGGATGCAGTGTAATAGGATACACCTTGCTGCTAAGCCTGATCGAGTACAAGACTCTTGTGATGCGAGGTGATCTTGACAAAGCCAGTGAAATCTTACCTACAATTCCTAAAGATCAGCATAACAGGTACTTGTAATCAGTTAGTATCTAAAGATCAGCCTAATTGTGATTATTTTCTCATAGAAATATGTCGTGACTAGATCTATTCACTCTAATGTTAAGCATAGATGTACACTTATCAATGGTTGTGTTGTGGACATTTCTCTTTATTTATTTTGGAAAATTTTCCAATTGTCAGCGTTGCTCATTTCTTGGAGTCACGAGGAATGATTGAAGATGCTCTAGAAATTGCGACAGATCCTGACTACAGATTTGAGTTGGCAATACAACTGGGTAGACTTGAAATTGCGCAGGTGTGATATAATGTGTGAATTGTGATGATTAAGATGCGTTGTTACTTCTTTTCTAGTGGTGATATATTAACATGTTTTCGATTAAATGGTTGTAGGAAATCGCTGTAGAAGTACAGAGCGAGTCTAAATGGAAGCAATTAGGGGAGTTGGCGATGTCATCTGGGAAGGTATATTTTTTTCTCTTCCTAATGTTTTCTAATGATAATAGAAAGGCAAATAAATCTTTCCACAATATGTTTTATTCGAGAAAGTGAGAGCAGAGAGCACTATAATCTTAAGAGTAGCAAATATATCTATTTCCTGCCTCCTGGATTTGTCTCTGTGGTGTGGATTTCCAACTAACTCTTTTGTGTGTTTCATGTCATTATGACAGCTGCAATTGGCAGAGGAGTGCATGAAGTATGCGATGGATCTGAGTGGTTTGTTACTGCTTTATTCTTCTCTGGGAGATGCTGAAGGTGTGTCAAAACTTGCAACACTTGCTAAAGAGCAAGGGAAGAACAATGTCGCCTTTCTTTGCCTATTCATGCTGGGTAAATTAGAAGATTGTCTGGACTTACTGGTGGAGAGGTAATTCATTAGTAGTATTCACTTACGAGTTTGAAAAAAAAAATCTAAAATTCCTGCGTCTTTGGTTATCTGTGTGACAATATTTTCTTTCCCCCAGCAACCGGATACCAGAAGCTGCTCTGATGGCAAGATCATATCTTCCAAGCAAAGTATCTGAGATAGTAGCTCTTTGGAGGAAAGATCTCAGCAAGGTTACTTTCTATCTTTATTGTTAGTGTGCTGTTTGGGATTTAAGGAGAGATATGTTGACAAATTTTCACTTGTCTACAGATTAATTCAAAAGCAGCAGAATCTTTGGCTGATCCTGAGGAGTACTCAAATCTGTTTGATGATTGGCAAGTTGCTCTTTCCGTCGAAGCAAGAGCTGCAGAGACAAGGTAAGCAAGCAGCGTATCTTACACTGATAGTTCCCTGTGTGTGAGATATTTAGACCTCTTCTTCTAAATAGACTATTCTTCGTTTACAGGGGAGTTTATACAGCTGCAGAAAATTATCCTAGTCATGCTGATAGATCTTCAATGACCCTCGTGGAAGCCTTTAGAAACTTGCAAGTTGAGGAAGAAGAATCACTTGAAAATGGAGATATGGATCACGAGGTGGACCCATTTTCTTTTCCAACTAAGTGACACTCGTTCATTTATAATCAACTCTTTTTTTTAAACTTCTCAGGAGGTGGTAGCAGAAGAAAACGGAGATGAAGAAAAGAATAATGATGAGGATGTAGAGGAACATCATCAAGAAGAACAAGAAGAAGAAGGAGTTGTTGTTGATGGTGACTCAACCGATGGAGCGGTGCTTGTTAACGGAAGTGAGGCTGAAGAAGAGTGGGGTACGAATAATGAAGGAAACCCATCAGCCTAATCATAGCAAGTTCGGTCAAGGCTGATTTGTTTTTTGTCTTTCTGGTGATTAATTTGATTCCCCCACATAAGATAATGCTGCCGCCTCCTTTAGAGAACATCTTTTGTTTTGTTTCCTTGATTGTGTGCGTTTCATAGTAACCTTTAGGAACACATAATACCAAGGTTCTTTTTTTGAAACTGAGTATCTGCTTCATCTTTTTGTTTTGTTGTGTTTGACATGGTACATTATCTCTGGTTCTTCTATTTTTGTAACTTATGGATCTTTCTGGTTTCTTTGTGTGTGGTTTTGCAGTGCTTACACCACGTCAGTAGAGTTTGGCAGCAACAATGGGGATGTGGCAACTTTTCTTTCTTTCTAAGGATTCATATGGGTCAAGATATTCGAGCAGCCTTTGAAGTGTTTTGAATCCATCTGTTATAAAATAAGATTTTTTTTTGTTTTTTGTTATATCTGAATATTTTAAGAAAAGTTTTTGGAGGATTTAGATGAAAAGAGAGTTAAGGGAACTGGTAGTGTTACTTATTGCTGTTTATTTTGCACTGAGAGGGAGTTTCTTATTATAACATGGTTTTGTTTTTTTCTTTTCTTCGCTTACAAATACTTTTTATTTCAGCTGATTGTTTGTTTTATATTCTGGCCTGAAATGATTTGTTTTAATTTTGTCGTTGTTGCATGTATAATCAATCATTCAAAGCTTTATCTTAAAGAAAATATAACCCATCACTCTATCAGTGTGTCTCTTTGTCTTTGTTTGTCTTGTGGTTTTATTTTTGGATAACCTGAAAAAACTAGTTATTTCATGTCCTTGCAACACTTTTAATATAGGTTGTAGAGAGTATAAATATTTAAAAACTTATGGTTCTATCAATGAATTCTCTCAATTTTACATGTCTAGTACTCTCTTTGTTTCATATTAAGTGTGATTTAATTTTGTGTACACGAATTAAATAAATAATTAATTTTATATATTTTCAATAAAAAATATAATTATCTATATATTTAACCATATTTTAACTAATAAAAATATAAATTACACTAGAAATCTAATAAACTTTTCAATGAGTATTGAAAACGATACTTATTTTGTAACAAAAAAAAATCTACAACAACGAAACAAAGTGAATATAAAAAGAGGTTGTAGAGAGCATCAATATTTTACAATACGCGGAAATGGTGTTTAAAAAGTTCTTTCATTAACCTATTATGTTGATTAGCAGAATTAAAAAATATAAAAAGGTCTGGGTACATGAATTGTTTTTCTTTAAATTTTGTAGAGTTGGAAAAAAATAAAAACCAACAATTATACTGACGCAATGTATTTTCTGAAAAGAGAAGGAAACAGACATAAGCCAAAAAAATAGGAAACAGACACGTGTCGAAAGAATAAAATAAAAAGAATATCGATAATACTTTTTTTCTTCTGCTTAACCTCTTCGTCTCTCATCAGAGACGACACCACTTCGCTCCTGCTCCGGCGATTAGGTTTTTCTTCGGTAAGCCCGCCCTTGTGTGACTTTCTCTTTCGTCGCCGCTCAGTTTCGTCGAATCTATGCTTTTCTTCATTCCTAGCTCTTTCGATTCTAGGGTTTTCAAAATCACTATTTGTTTGTGTAATTAATCGCTCTTCCGTTTGAATGATTTCAAGTTCCTTTGTTCGCCCCCGTGTCTGGTTGGATTGCTTGAGATTGAAATGTGAACCGTTAGATTTGTCGGAAAAAAATGTGTTCGAAGCTATTCTTGTAGATCTATAAATCTCTTTAGTTTCTGTTTTTTTTTCTTTAATAGCTTTCTAGGGTTCTTGATTTTTTTTTTTTTTTGCAGGTGTTATTCTCTCAAAACATTATTTTCAAATGGGAGACTCAGAAAGTGCCCAGCAACCTTCAAAAAAGAGAGGTGCTTTGAAGCAACTCTCTCGCGACAATCCAGATGATGATGATGATGATGTTTCACCTGAACTTGAGAGTGGGACTTTCAAGAAAGCCAGTGATGAGGTTTTGGCAAGTAGGAGAATCGTTAGAGTCAAGCGTAAAGAGCCTTCTTCTGCACCTCCTGCTGCAGCAACAACCAATCCATTTGCCGGAATCCAACTGCTCCCTACTACTACTACTACTACTGCGCCTCTGGCTGAGTCTAAGTTGACTCCAGCGGAAGCTGTAGTTGAAGACAATCAAAAGGGAGTTGATAGTGAAGAGGACGGTGATGAAGTTGACAGTAAGAAGGTTGATGATGTCAAAGACTCTGCTGGGGAAGTGGCTAAGGATGATGATGCTGATGTAGACAAGACAGTACAAGGAACAGACCAAACTGAGGATCTTCCTGAGAAGGAATTATCAGGTGGTGGTGATCAGGCCGAGGGGAAAGCAAAAGAAGGTGATGGAAGCGTTGAAGCAGACAAGAACGGTGATAACAATGGCTCTTTGAGTTCGTTCCAACAGCATTCAAGTAGCAAAAACGCATTCACGGGACTCGCCACTACAGAGTCTTCTGGTCCTAAGTTCTCATTTGGTGTGGCTTCTCAGGATGGTTCAACTGGATTCGGTTTAGGCATTTCAAGCAGCAGTAGCCCTTCTCTTTTCGGATCTTCCATTATCAAGAAGAGTGAAGGTAGTGGGTTTCCTCCAAAGCAAGAGGTTACAACAGAAACAGGAGAAGAGAACGAGAAAGTTGCCTTCTCAGCTGATTCGATTGTGTTTGAGTATCTTGACGGAGGATGGAGAGAGCGTGGTAAAGGAGAAGTCAAGGTGAACGTCTCCAGTAACGGTGGTAAAGCAAGGCTAGTTATGAGAGCTAAAGGGAACTACAGGTTGATCTTAAACGCGAGTCTCTACCCGGAGATGAAACTTGCAAGCATGGACAAGAAAGGAATCACATTCGCTTGTGTGAATAGTGTAAGCGAAGGCAAAGAAGGTCTCTCTACATTTGCACTCAAGTTCAAAGACCCAACGATCGTGGAAGAGTTTCGTGTAGCTGTTGACAAACATAAAGGCAGTAAAGAAAGTGAAACAGCTTCTCAAATGAAGACACCGGAGAACTCTCCTACAGCTACAGATGCTTGAAGAAAGGTAAAGAAACACTTGTCTTTACCTTTTGTGTCTTGTTTTGTTACGTTCGAGTAGTTTAATTTTGAGGCAGAGAGAGTTAGAGACTTTAAGAAGTTTGTTGTTGTTGTTGTTGAGACTTTGTGGGTTACCTTGAGACTTATATTTGCTTCTTGATCTCTTTATATGAACCATTTTTCTGCTTCAAGGTTTTGAATTTTTCTAGAATCATGGATCGATCGGTATAAGAATGGTTTCACAGTCGAGCTAGACCGAAACAGACCAGCCAACAAAACCAACGGACTCTTAGTGCACTGTACCAAACCAGTGCAAGATAATATGGGTCGTAACCATTCATATGTGAATTATTATTAGTTGGTCTAGGCCCAAAGGTAGATACTTGTGACATGTAAAATCTCTACACTCGTAAGCTCAATGATGATAAATGATAACTAATAAGTTTGACATCCCGAATGCTCAAATTATTAGAAAGGGAAACCGAATGATATATTGTTGAAACTTGAAAGGAAAAATATTTGCCTAAGGATATATACTTATACAATACGTTAATCAAGAAAGAGATTAATTTGGTTGTTGAATAATGAATTAGACATTTCAACAAAAAATAATAAAAATATCTAGTAGCAGTCTTGAGATGGTTGATACACTAAAATTGAATGTTTCACTATTGTAAGCTAATAGTATAGATGTAATATTTGAGATTCAATTTTAGAGTACCATTTTCATGTTTTGTTTCAATGAGTTTGATATCAAGTTAAGACAAATCGATTTAATGAAAATAATAAAAATAAAAATACACAAGTAACAAAGATGCATTGATGGTTTTCAAATTAATAAGAATCTAAGCCTAGGGTAAATGATTGAAAATCAACGAGCATGAGCCAAACATCTATTCAAGGAACAACCGCAACAAGTCTTAAACTCGAACAACAAGGCGAGATCGATCCACTTCCATGGCATCTATCCTTTTAACATGCATTCACAATATCTAAATTGTCGTTTGAATAAGAGAAATATGATGAACATTAAGAGCAGGTTCGATAAGTTCACAATTCGTCTTAACATCTACTTTCGCTGATTAGGGACAAATAGCCAATTCATGTTATTTTTAGCAACCTAAAACACTTTTGGTGAATAGATTAAACCTAGAATCATCCACTTAGTAATTAATTTAATGCAAGCTTTAATTTTAACAATGAATGGAGACAATCGAAACATCAATCTTTATTTTTGTTTAGCTCATGAATCTATGATCTCCTAACACCCCAAACTAAGCAAATCGACAACTTAGCCATAGTCACAGAGATCACCGAGAAAACAAATGAAGAAAACATGTCTGAATCAATAATAAGAAGCAAGAGGGTTTAGAAATATTCTCTAAAGGTTGTAGGTTCTTCTCTCTCAATATTACAAATCGCTAGTGTCTCTTTGAAAATCTCTCTAAAATGGTGTAGTATGATAAGAACATGATATATTTGCAAGTATGTGACGGCCAAGGAAAAAAAGGGGGAAACTCTAGGTAAAATCCCAAAATATTTGAAAATTCCTTAAAAATATCGAGCAGTGGAGTGGCTGCTCTGTTTAGGATCACCCACCCGACTGCTCTGCCTGGTTGCTCAGCAGGAAAACTCCAATTTGCATTATTTTCTTCATGTGTCCCTCTTAGAGCCTCCAAACCTACTCCAGACCTGAAATGACTCGAAAAAGACTAGAAAAGCTCGATAAAGACCTGAAAACAATTTAGAAAGCATATGTACATTGTGTCAAAACACCACATATTAGTTCTCGCAGACTTAGATCCATGTTTGTCCTCAAACAAAATTAAGTATCAAGAGAAGGGAGAAAGATTTGAAAACGCGGGAACTCTCAAATTTTCGGAGTATATAACTACACTTCAACCATAAATCTCTGAATCATACAAGCAGTAAAACTAGGACAAGACACCCTTAACGAAAGCCACTGACTGTTGTTCAAAATCGGCCCCATACTCTATATCTCAAACCTGCAAAAGCTACACTTTCCAGTCAAAACTCCTTACATTCAATTAAAAGTTGCATTAGCTTCTTGTCACATGCATCACTTTGTGTAGACGATGCTAGGTATAAAAATGCTAATTTAATGGTGAAGATATAAATGTATAGGGGTTATCATATCAATATAGAGGATGCATGATATCACACAAAATTGCAAGAGAAGATGAATCCATTAATGTCCACAACCCCACTCGTTTTGTTTCCTCTTTTTCTTCAAATATCAAACGCAGCCACTGATTTGTTCATCCAACCCGAGCCACTATTGGTTTGTTCTTTCTTCTCCTTTTTCATCATCTTTTTCTATTTTTTTTTCGTAGAAGATGATGATGTGATGAAGAAAGAGGTAATTACACATGGTTTTCGTGCCTCTGGTGGTTCTGATTTCACCATTTTCTGATTCTCACTTTCTTTCTTGTTGACAGGTTTTGGAATAGTCACTCTGTTTTGGTTCGCCTACTCTCCTCTGCTGATCGCTTTTACTGCAGCAAAAACGAGTGAGAGATTGCGTCGATCTTTTCCTCTCTGACCCTTTTGCATATATCTGCACATAGGTTTCAAGGTGGGAACTAACTAAATATGATCTACCCACTCATGATCAACAAGATAAGTAAAAAGAATAAGAAGTCGTGAGTGTAATCTCATTTCCCTGATCTAATGCCCATAACAAGAAGAATTGCAGTCAAGATTAGGTTTAAGTTAAATAGAGTTAAGTATTTCCAGAGTAACGTCGACAAGCCAAAATCATCTGGAGAAATATCAAGGTCGTTTCCGGTCCACATGTGTGTCTTTCATCCACTGCTAAGGTCACTGAATAAGATAATTAAAGCACAAGGGTGGTTAAGATCGTCGCAAAATAAGGTCCTCATTCCCAACAAGTTTTGACTCAATAAAAGACTCAAAATGACTCAAAAGAAAGAAAAAAAGAAAAAAAAAATTTAATAAACGACAAATACCCTTTTCCAGACTTAGTTCACAAAGTCTCGATGTGAAAATAAATTAGAGAGAATGTGTAAACAAAAACACAATATTTTGTTTTCTGACCAAGATACTTACCTGAGTGGAAGTATGATCTGCGCCTGGAGCATCCGCTCCTTTCGGAGGGATGGGTGTTTCGTTTCTGAAACCCATAATTTTTTAAGTATCTCGGGATTTTCTGATTTTTAACTTGAGACTCAACAAAATAAAACCAAAAATAAGGAAAAATAAGAATGTGTAAACAAAAACACAATATTTTGTTTTCTGGCCGAGATACTTACTTGAGTGGAAGTATGATATGCACCTGGAGCATCCGCTCCTTTCGTAGGGATGGGTGCTCCATTTCTGAAACCCAAAAATTTTTAAGTATCTCGGGTTTTTCTGATTTTTGACTTGAGACTAAACGAAATAAAACCAAAAATAAGCAAAAGTAAATCCTAATGAAATTTACACTTACCGATGTGTTGCCTCCCACCAATCGCTTGGTTTAAGTCACTAGCTTAACTTGGTGATAAGGCTCAGTCGGGTTGAGTATGAGCGCTTGTTCCAAAACAAGCTCCACAACCAGATATGTTCATCTTGAAAACTCTATTAAACAACTCTCTTACAGCAGATTCTCCTTTCTTTTTCAGCTCATGTGTGAAAATATCTCTAACCTTAGAGAAAAGTTTAGCGGTTCATTTGCACTTTACCTCATACTCAATTGAGTTCTCATCACACATTCGAGGAATCAAAGTCATTGTAGGATCACCCTTGATTATTTTTCTCTAGAATTTATCTTTCACTTTCGCATTCCCCTTAAGTTTCTTGGTATTAGTGTGAGGATCTACATTCATGACTTCTTTGATCTCACTCTTATCACCAAGATCCTTTTGATCAACTTTCAGCTTTTCTCCACTAACCACTTAGATGCATGAGGCGTGTAGGATAGGAGATCTGGTTGGGACAATCTTGTAGAAAACCTTATTGTTGATGTTAGAGAAGGAGACTCTCTTATTAGGCATATCAAAAATTGCATCCACTGTAGCCATAAATGGTCTTCCAAAGAATAAAAACAATTCATAATCATTACTCATCTCAACAACCTGAAATTCGGTATGAAGAATACAAACCCTTACTTGGACAAGAAGGTTGCAAATGTTTCCATAAGGGATTGTTGTGGAAGAGTTTGCAAAAGTCATAGTCAACTGAGAAGGCTCAACATCCACAATGCCAGCTCGTCTACGATCGCCTTTGAGACAAGATTCACACTCGACCCAAAGTCACAAAGAGCTTCCTTGAATTCCACTCCAGCGATGGAACATGGAAAAAAAAACTTTCCAGGGTCATCACTCCTAGGCAATATCTTCAATGATGGTCTCAATACTTTAGTGAAGAGTGCTTTAATTTTCTTTTGAGTCTCTCTACTTTTTTTGAAGAACATATGCATTAGCCGAATTTCCCAAGCATGTTCAAATGAGATTATTTTAGGAAGCCTTCTCAACATCTTCCTAAATTCAGCCAATTTCTCCGCGCTAATGGGATTTGCCAGATGTCTAGGTGGAACTGGATATGGAACCTTAGAAACATAGACTCGAGCTGGTGGAGTTTCACCAGGTTCGCTAGGAGCAGTCGCTTCAAAGCTAGCAAGGTGCTTAATTCTCTTTTCTGTGCCTAAAGCACCCTCAGAAAATAGCTGCTCCGCTTCTTTTCCCTCAACTTTCTCACATCTCAGCTCTGTTTCATTACAGTGCTCAACCCTACGATTCATCACACTCTTTCCAGGAAGAATTCCTTGTTGCCTCGTAATAGTATCAGCAGTTTAAGCAAGCTGAATATCTACTCTTCATATGGCTACTGACATAATCGTACTTAGTGTTATAGTGAACTTGTTGTCCATCCTGGTATTAATTTCAGCAGTTGCTTGATTCATTTCTTTCACCTCAACTTGTTGGTTTGGATTATCTGCTGCATAAGAGTAGTAAGATTTTTGAACTCATTTAAGAGTTGTTCACAGTAGCTGGAGCGGCTTGGAATTTGCTGCTTTGCGGCTTCTACTGGTTCGCAGGCTGGAACTGATTCTGCTCATGGTTAAACACACATGCCTTCCCCTGAGATACCTCTTCTATAGCCTCATGAGACGGCTGTTTAGTTCTGCTTTCATCTACAAAATAGACAGCTTCTTGAATACGCTTCAGCAATAGATCAACTTTTTTAGTTAATTCATATCTCCATTTATCCTCAATACTATTGATCTCCCTGGTTTGTTCATGCCCTTGGCATTTATTTGCTGAGGTCACAACCATCTTTTCAATCAGTTTAAATGCCCCATCGGTCGTCCCAGTCATAAAGTCTCCATTACTCACCGAGTTCTGAGCATTTTAGAATTCCCAATTAACTCCATCATTGAAAATGCCGAGAAGATAATCATTATTAAGTCCATGTTGAGGGCATTCTCTTCGGTAGTCACTGAAACATTCTCATGTGTCGTAGAACGGCTCATTAGTGAGTTGTCTGAAAGACAAGATCTTGTTCCTCAACGCAGCTATTTTAGCTTTCGTGTAGAAGTTGCTCAGGAACCCAACTCTGACCTGTTCCCACGAAGTAAGAGAGACAATAGGAAGTGACTTTAACCACCTTGCAGCATTTCTGTCAAGAGAGAATGGGAATAACATGCACTTGATGAAGTCAGGTGATACTCCGTTCGAGCTTGTCAAGTCGCAAATCTCTTCGAATCTTTCAATATGTTCTATTGGAATTTCTGCTGGAAATTCATGGAACATCTTCCTCTGCATCAAACCGACCAAAGCTGGCTTGATGTCATAATCTTTCCTTGCACGGGGTGGTAGAGTAATGGCAAAGCGCGCGTAGTGGGAAGTTAGGCGGGAGATTTCTCTTCCAAATTGGAGCATCCTATTGTGGCGCAGCTTGATGCAAAGCTTCATGTTGCTGGATGGTCTGCTACATTAGCTGGTCATACACCTGGTACATACACTGAAAAAAAAAAAGGAAAACAATTTAATCTTAGACTTAAAACTAGCTGAAAACAGAGGTAAGAAGATGGTCCCTAACAACGACGCCAAAAATTAATACACTAAAATTTAGTGTTTCACTACTGCAAGCTAACATGGTAGATGTAGTATCTGAGATTCAATTCCAGAGGATCGTTGTTACACTTTATTTTTGTGAGTTTGATATCCAGCTAAGACAAATCGATTTAGTGAAAACAAAATAATAAAAATACACAAGTAACAGAGATGGAGTGATTTGGTTTTTAGATTAATATGAAGCTAAACCTAGAGTGAATAATCGTAAATCAACGAGCATGAGCTAAACATCTATTCAAGGAACAAATAGCAGCTAGTCTTAAACTCGAGCAAAAAGGCAAAATTGATCCACTTTCGTAGTATCCATCCTTTTGTCATGCATTAAGACCAAATTCGATAAGTTCACAATTTACCCTAACATCTACTTTGGCTGGTTAGGGACAAATCACCCACTCATATTATTTCTAGCAACCTAAAACACTTTTGGTGAATAGAATAAACCTAGAATCAGCCATTAAGTAATTAATTTAATGCAAGATTTTAGTTCAAACATGAATAGAAACAATCAAAACATTTGTGTTTAGCTCATGAATGTATGATCTCTTAACATCTTAGACTTAGCAAATCAACTACTCAGCCATAGTCACAGAGATCACGGAGAAAACAAATGAAGAAAACATGTTTGAATCAATAATAATAAGCAATAGAGTTTAAAAATCTTCTCCAAAGGATGTAGAGATTCTTCTCCCTCAATATTACAAATTGCTAGTGTCTCTCTGAAAATCTCTCTAAAAAATGGTGTAGTACGATAAGAATAATAGAAAACAATATATTTGCAGATCTGTAGCGGCCCATGAGAAAAAGGAAGAACCCTAAATAAAATTCAAAAATATTTGAAAACTTCCTTAAAAATCTCGAGCAGCTGAGTACTGCTCCATTTAGGATCACCCACCCGTCTGCTCTGCCTGGTTACTCTGCAAAAAAAAAACTTCAATATACATGATTTTCTTCATGTGTTCCTCCAAGAACCTCCAACCATATTGCGGATTTGAAATGACTCGATAAAAACTAAAAAGACTTGATAAAACCGGACAAAAATTTAAAAAACATATGGACACTATGTCCAAAACACCATATACCAATAGTGATGATAATCTTCTTCATAATTTTTAAGAACTTGATGTTGCTTATCAGTGTTGGTTTAGGTTAAAATAAACCTCAACATCTAGGATTCAAAGTTATTGGCCACTCCTGGAATCTGGTAATGCGGAAACAACATTTCTCAAAATCTTTTAACTTATAACTAATCTCATCCACAAGAAAATATTCAAAGCTGTATTTATGTTAGATTTTCCTAATATTTTAATTTGTTACTAAAATTTTTAATTAAAAAAAAATCAAGTCTTCTTTAAGGTTGTGATTGGGGACGTGTAGTATCAAAGTTGAGTTACAATATGAATTTTAATTCGATATAATTTGC
The DNA here is from genome assembly GCA_905132765.1 of Moricandia arvensis. Taxonomy (NCBI): domain Eukaryota; kingdom Viridiplantae; phylum Streptophyta; class Magnoliopsida; order Brassicales; family Brassicaceae; genus Moricandia; species Moricandia arvensis. The sequence continues at coordinate 24,203 of CAJHQP010003965.1, read as the reverse complement.
AGTAAAAATTATGTGGTAAAAACTATAAATTTATTTGGTAAGTTTGCAATAAAAGTGATAATTGCTATTTTATTAACATTATGACTGGTAATTTTTTTGATGTATAAATTGCAGCATAAGTTTTGAATACAATAATTGAAAATATAAACATCTAAAGAGTGAAAATATTCATTAGAAACATATAAACCATTAAGATAGTTTAAAAATAAATAAAAAAATTATTTTAAATTAGTATAAAATTATAAAATATAATTTTCTAAATTTTATAATCACTAATACACTATTTATTCTAATATATATAATAAAATAAATTAAATTAAATTAAATAATAACATTTAAATATTATGATCTTTAATAATTCTATTTTTGCAAGCAAAAGAAGAAGATAAAAGAAAATAAACCTTAAGCTTTTTGGGTTTTGAAAGTGACGTGATGCCACACTAACTTAGGGTCATATATATATATATATATATATATATATATATATATATATATATAATTTTGTGATTGATATTTTTTGAATTATTAGATACAATTTACACTTGAGATTTTGTATAATAATAGTTAAAAGTTTGAATACTTTAAAAAATAGGAACCATAAAGATTATAAAATCTTTGATAAGCACACAATTAGGTCGAGTAATATTTTTTTTTCTTTTTTTATTGCTAATCAGGAGGTTCCGGACCTTAGGCCCATAATTCTCCAATTGCTGGCAAACCCGCATTTAAATTTCAGTGGTCAGTGGAAATCAAACTCTGGTCCGTATTGGGGGCAAACCTCCCTCAAAACCACTAGGCTAACCCCGCTGGTTTTGAGTCATATTTTTAAACAAAAAACTCAAATATTGCTATAATTTTAGGATTTGAACCATAAATAATAATATTTAAAATTTACAAAGCAGAAAAAACCAACACATAACTTGACACTCGTAAGTATTAAAAACTCATTAGATAAAAAATCAATTAAATTTGTAATTTAACTTATGAAATTTTGGTTGGTGTTGGTTTAAGTTTTGAGTTAACAATTTTGCAAAAAATCCGAGTCAAAATTGTAACTCAGCTACAACACATGTCAAGTCAAACTTAAAATAAAAAATTTTAATTTAATATATGATTGGTAACACTTTTTAGTTATCAATGATTTATACTCCTAACTCAAAGAAAATCAACTACATCACATGTCACCAATCAAACCATAAGTCTTTCAAACGTCCTTGTATTTATACAATTCAAATGGAACCTTTCATTGTTTGGTAAAATTTGTTCTAAAATGGGAGATTCTACGCTTAAATGTAGTCGAATTATGAATAATGAAACGGTTTAATAATAAAACCGTTGATTTACACGGTTTGGTCATTACTTTGGAGGATATGCAGATCCAGATATTTTTTATTAATTTAAAGCAATAAAAATCAACCTACAAACTCAAGTAACCGGATTGCAAATTGATAGATAATTATCTCTGTGACATTATTTACCAAGTGATGTATTTAGATGTCTTCATCACAATCAATTTAAAAAAAGAATTATGACATATCCTATTAAAACTATGACATGGAGGCTACCTAATTATGATATGATTTAATATAATAATATTCAAATACAAAAATTCAAAGATAAGATAATAAGGATATACTAGTTACCATAATTAAAAAACTATAAACAAAATGATTTAAATCTTAAATGAAATTTATTATAAACTTACACACTAAACAAATTAATAAAAACATAAACTAAATATTTAGTATTTATTATTATTATTTTTTATTTTTCGGTGTTTCTAATGAGAATTCATCAAATATGGTAAATTTTTTATTAAATATTTCATTCTTATAGTTATGTTTTCATGATTAAGTTGTTCTATATACAACCAAGAAACTAACGAATGCAGTGGCTCAATTTTGGTGGAACTCTGGGAGGAAAGGAATGCACTCGAAATCTTGGATAAGTTATGTCAAACTAACGATTCAGCAGGTTTGGAATTCAAAGATCTCACAGACTTCAATATGGCAATGTTGGGTAAACAACTATGGCGCTTAATAGAAAAACCAAATACACTATTCTCTCAAGTTTTCAAAGGACGGTATTTCAGGAACGCATCACCCCTGGAACCGATCAGATCATATTCACCATCTTATGGATGGCGTAGTATGGTTTCTGCTAAATATCTGGTTAGCAAAAGACTAATCAAACGGGTGGGATCGGGGTCTTCTATTTCAGTATGGAACGATCTTTGGCTCCCAACAACTCACCCAAGACCAGCAAATAAAATTAATCAAAATAGTCACCCTGATCTAACAGTGGAAATCTTATTAATGGACACACCTGGACTTGGAATTCTCAGTTACTCCGGGATTTCGTTGACCCTCACGATGTGAAGATTATAGAAAGTATACCCTTAAGTAGGATACAAATCACATATATGGAAGGCTAGCATTTTACAAAAAATGGGAGATACACAGTGAAGTCGGGTTACCAGGTGGAACGTGCTTACTCGGATAGAGGAAATACATCCCCAGTATTTGGACCCACAGTTGATGAACTAAAGGCCCATTGTTGGAAAATTCGATATCCCCCCAAAATAAAAGATTTCCTTTGGCAATTAGTATCAGTTTGTATAGCGGTCAAGAAAAATCTTCGAGCATGAAGAATCCAAGGGGACATTCAGTGTGCAAGATGTGGAACAGATGAAGAAACAATAAATCATGTGTTGTTTGAATGTCCTCCAGCGGTACAAGCTTGGGCACTGTCTAGGATACTATCAAATCCTGACATTTTCCCTACTCGATCTTTTTTTTTACAAATATGGATCACCTTTTCTAGAGAGTGTCACCACCTATTGAGGATCATCAATTTGCTTCTGTAGTATGGTATATTTGGAAAGCAAGAAATAACAAAACTTATAGTAATTTGGATGTTGATCCTAGAGTAACACTCAATTTGGCAGAGACCGAATCAATATTATGGAATGAAGCTCATGCTACAATATCCAGGACAAAAACTCAATCCATGGAAGGAAGGGTCTTATCCTTACCCTCAATTCCAGGCATATGGTGTTTCACAGATGGGTCATGGAAAGAAAACGATAAGTATTCGGGACAAGGGTGGTACAACACTTTAGAAGGTTTTTAAGGACTTATGGGAGCAAGGAATACTAAAGCTAGCCTTTCATCCCTTCATGCAGAGACTGAGGCTCTTATCTGGGCAATGGAAAGTATGATGAACTTATATCATTATCATGTTACTTTTGCAACAGACTGCTTACAACTGGTGAAGATGGTGTCGTAACCGGAAGAATGACCAGCCTTTATAACTTATTTGAAAGATATCAAGCACCTCAAACGCACTTTTAGCACTCAGAGCTCATTCATATACCAAGAACGGTGAATCTTAAGGCGGACAGCCTTGCACGAAGTGTCAGGAAACAAATGTCTTTTGTCGTTCATATGGACGCATAGTTACTAGAGTGGATCGCAGAGTCTCTATGAGTCTGTTAGTTTGATGGGAAAAAATACATATATACTGTTTGTGTTCCTAATTTTTTTTTTTCAAAATATAGTACATACATCATACTATAATTTATGTTCAAGACATAAAATACCAAAATATATAAATTATCATATGTAAATAAAAAGTGCTAGATATTATAGTTTTAATCATATTTTTAAAACTGCAAATACATTTTTATAGAAAATAATATGTGCTTGATATTTTCAAAAGTTAAACTATTTTTACAAAAAAATCAAAGAAATAGTAGAGAATTATGTCATAATAATATTCTTTATTAATTATTTCTCTTAGAAAGTTTTGATATTAAAATTATTTTAACATTAACAGTTCAGTATATATCTTTACATTTTGACAAGATTTTTGAGACGTTTTAGTATTCTATATATATCATTATATCAACGATAAATATTGTATAAAATATTTAAACTTTTTGTGGTTTATCTAAAGATATATCTAATGTTATTATTCAATTTAAAGATATGATTAATCATATTTATAAATTAGGGAACATATCTACAACTTAGTTACAATAAAAATAAATTGTATAATTAATTTCTCATGAGCTAAATATTTTAAAATAAAAAAATTATTTATTTAAAATTGAAATTAATATAAAAGTATTGTTTCAAAAGTTGAAAATTTAGTTTATTTAAAATAAACTAAGCTAAATAAAATTAAACTAAAAATTAAATCGCAAATGATTAATTTATCCCACAAATACCTCAGTTAAATTGTTTGTCAGTTAGAGTAACCTTTGATAACTTTGTGGTTTTCTTCGGATCTATACTATTATTTGTGAAGTGATTTTTTGCAACGGAGCTCTCACGTTAAAAGTTGAGGCGGCTAATATCGTTTATACCCTTAGTGAATCAAATATATAAATTATTCAAAAATAAAAACAAAATTAAATTATTTTTATCGGATAAATGATTAAAATTAATAATAATAAAAATTATCCAAAATCTAAAATTTATTTAAAATAAAAATATAATTTTGATATTTTTTGTGTTGTTATCCAAAAAAAAATCTTTTAATAAAAGATAATATTAAAAAACAGAAAACACATAACTAAATATTAATCAAGTAAAATTATTAATTTTCTAATTAAGTGAATTATAAGATTGTTTTATTAATAACGAATATAGTATACATAAATTTTACATTAAAAATCAAATGAAAATATAAATAATAATTTATCTTTATAGTTTTTAATTAATAATGTATATATTGATAAGTAATTTTATAGAAAAATTATGTCTGCATGTGCGGGTAATCCACCTAATACCGTTTATAAAAAAAGTCATAAATCTGAATCCGTGACTCTATTTACCGTTTATAAAAAAAAGTCATAAATCTGAATCCGTGACTCTATTTACGTTTAACATTTATATTGACACACAAATAAATGTGGCAGACTGGCAGTTATAACTTATAAGTTGGTTGGGTACTGGTTGCGTCCAAGCATTAAAACATGAAACATGTGGACTAGTGGTGTTATACTGACCATAACTAATTAATCTCAGCGATGGGTGTGTGGGGATAAGCCTTTCTCCAAAACCATGATATCTTTATTGGCACCGTGGGGATAAGCCTTCTCCTTTTTTTCTTTGATCACCTGATAAGCCTTCGCTGTCATTTTTAGGCCACAGAAAATCGTATGTAATAGTTTAGTTGCCTTTTGATGACTATCACAAGTCTATTGTTTTCTTTTCATCATCTGAAAGAATTCAAAAATTCATTTGGTCGAGTGGTTAGTATTTGTATTCAAAATATATGCAAAACATTTCACAATATTGATTCAAGTTTCTTAGTTTTTTTTGTTCGAGCATGTTCGTTTCATTGTTCAGATGTAGCATTCGAAATGTCGAATTCAAATATAAGACATCATATAGAATCGTAAATCCAACTACACCATGCAAATCTCAAACTACCAAGGTTAAGCTACTATAATTTTACTACACATTTACAAAATTATGTCATATTTTATATGCATTTTTAGTTTGAAATTATAGTTGCGGTTCAAAAAAACTACAGTTCGTTTGAAATAAATGGTTCAAAAAATATGAATTGTGACATATATAATAAATAGTATAATTGTGGGATATATAATATATTCATATTTTATAAACTAAAAAATTAGTGATACTAATATAATCAGATTCGGTTTGACTGAATTATTTTTCATTTTGAGTATTGTGCTTATAAGTCCATTCGGGGTTTTCTAACTTTGGATTCAGGTTGAGTTCGGTTGCTTTTGGGTTGAGAGACAATTTTTGAAATCGCCAAAATCTTTTAATTTTTTTAAAAAAACTTAAAAGATATAAATTATTCAAAAATCTAATTAAAAACTAGTTAAACTACCTTACTAAAAAGTATTCAAAATATCAAATAAAATACATTACATTTTAAAATACTCTAAATATCTAAATTACAATAATATACATTAAACATTAAAGTATTTAGCTAATTTTGGATTTTTTTTATTCTAATCTGGATTTGGTTTGGTTCTAAATGTAGATGAGACTGAAAATACCAAGATTTTTAAGTTCCATTTGGATATTTATGTATATTATATAAATAAAAATTACTTTTGTATTCTTTCTACATATTTAATAACTACAACAATAAACATAATTTATTTACAATGGTATAATTTACTAACCACACCATATTAAGCTCAACCACAACATTTAACCTCTTTTCAACAATGGGTGCGGTGCGGTCAATGACTAATGTGTCCCGCACTACTCTTTTTCAAAAACTTATTAATTATTTTGTTTATTAATAGAAGAAAAATGATTGAATGGTGGGTGACATGTTTCTCTCCAGTCATGCGTTCTGGTCGTCCCGCAGATAACATTCAAGGCCAGATTTATTTTTATGTTAAAATTGAGAAACTTTTTAATTCACTGTCACATCCGAAAAAGCATCGATTGACACTAAATTATGAAATCACATTTCGGTATCAAAGCAGTGTGAAATGTTGCTTTGCTGTCAAAATGAAAAATCTCTTAAAATTATAGAATTATTTTCCTTACAGAATTTGCAAAACAACTTGAACTATCCTTTCAAAAATATGAATCTTGTTTTGGCACTAACTGTGAAATTTTATTTTCACACTACATTTTAGAATTATTTTTTTTGTTAACACTACAAGATCTATTTTTTGCTAAATTTTGTAAAACCAGTTTAATACCAAAACAATATATAATTTTTTCTTACTTCCTCCCCCCAAAAAATTTAACTTATGTTTTCTTTTAAATTAGAAAATATTTTGTATTTCAAATAAAAATATGAAATCATATTGTCTCGTAAAAATAAAATTAGTATGTATTGTAAAATTGGAATAATATTATCTTTGACAAAGACAACACACTATTAGTATAATCTAATACTGTAAAATACATATATTTTTTTGAAACCTACACCAGATTCCAAACGTTATTTAAAAAAACTTTAATTCCAAACATTATTACAAAACTCCAAGGAAAACTAGAGATTTGACGCAAAAAAAAACTAGAGATTTGAAACTATTGCAACTAAGAAGTTTGTCTCGGCACGTTTTTCCCTCCTCGTGGTTGTTAAAACTGAGTAACCAACAAATGATTTTGTCACGTTTTCCTTATTTCACAATGGTTCGTACAAAATTCCAAAAAACATTATTATTAGCTCTTTTTATTAAAAACCCAGGCTTTATTTTCATTTTAAGGGGATAATATCAAATTTTCTTACAGTAGTTATCTATAACTGAAATCTGAAATATTATTATACTAGTTTGCGAGGTACTACGTTTTCTAGTTTTCATCACTCATAATACAGCTCATATATTCAAATGAGCAAGAAGAATACATTTGTTTTACAGCTTATTTTCTTGTGGAAAACCAATAAATATTCTGGCGCAATAGAAAGCTAATTTCATAAAACTGCATATATATTTTTTAACATTTAGGATAATAGAGATTTATAGTTTCCAAGGAATAAGAACATCTCCAGTCCAATATCTTATTTTACGAAAAGCAAAACCTCAAAATGAAAATTTGAAGATTAATTGTTTTAACCATGAATCTTCAAAAAAAATTTTAAAAATTTATCCATTTGCATTATAGTAATTTGGTATTTTATGTAATTCTCCTATATGTAAGATATGTAATATTTAAGTGTTTATGTAGTTTGTTTTAATTTGTGCTAAGTTTATTTAATGTATTTTTTATTTTGTGTGAGTTTTATTTAATGTATTTTTCTATCGTGTAAACTTTATTTTAATGTTATGTAGTATTTATCTTGTTTTATTTTATTTTAGTGTACTTAATTTATTTTTAATTAAGTTTAATATATGAAAATTTTCTCAAATAGTCATTTTTAAATTTTTGTACCATAAAAGTCCCCAAAAAAAAACGACCGAAATCACCTTTTTATTTTAAAAATTTTAATATATATTTTTAAAAAAAAAATTTAAATTCACCCCAAAACTCCACCCCATAAATCTAAATTCAAAGTATTGATTAATTAACTTTAGGGGTATAAGTGTACATTCATATTCTTGAATAAAACATCTTTTTGTCATTTTTTTTGTTGGAGACCATTGTAAAAGAGCTTACCTCACAAAGTTTTTATCTACTTCTCAAACTGCGCTAGTCAGATTTTGCATGGTTAATATTTGGTTGGTTTGCCACCTTATATATTATAATGATATTGAGGAGTAAATTTATTATTTACTAATACATGGTTGTTAGCTTTTACTTTGTATTATATGATTGTTGGTTTATACTTTATAGTTATATGAACCAGAAGGACAGCAAAATTTTTTGTTAAGTATAAATTCAACGTGAAAGCTTGCCATATATATAAGTAATTTCAAAAGAAAATGGTGGTGATAAAAAAACAACAACCATTCATGTGATAAAATATACTACCTCCGTTTCTTAATATAAGTAGTTTTACTTAAAAGCACGAGTATTTAGAAAACTAATTTTATACTTTTAGCATTTAATTAAAGAGAGAAAAGAACCAATGATAAATTATACTACTTTAATTTTTTGATAAAATATCATTTTATTACTTTACTTTTTGCTTAGATCTCGAAAACAATTTACATTGTGAAACAAAAAAATCTCTAAAACTAGTTATATATAGAAACAAAGGGAGTATCAATTTACAAAGTAAAGTGAGCGAATCGAAAACTTTATTAATTATGGCGCCAACTCGTGAACAAGGAAACCGTTTCTTTTTTTTTGGGTGGTTTCAGGACAAAGAAACAAGCACGTGTTTTGTTTGATCTAAAGTTTCAACCTAACTTAAAAATGAACATACACACTCGTGGAGACTGTACGTACTGAAACCAAACTAAATATACACACTCACAGAACCCTATATAAGCATAACCTCTCCTTCCATTCATCTTCATCAATTCCTTCACCATTGTCTTTAGATAAAGAGAGAAACACAAAATGGTGAAGTTCGAGAGGGTTCCTTTACTCTTGGGGCTAGTTCTGGTTCTAACTCTGGTCGGATCTCCGACCAGAGCCGATGGACCCGTTTGTCGTAAGGCTGAGAAATTTAGCAGAGCTAGCTTTCCTGAAGGCTTCCTTTGGGGAACTGCTACAGCAGCATTTCAGGTCCATCTTTAGTTTACATTTTTTTTTTTTCAAAAGTTATGTTTTATGCCTTTTTCATATACATATATATATGATTATTTACTTTTTATTTTGTTATCATATTGGACTATAGGTTGAAGGAGCTGTTGATGAAGGTTGTAGAGGTCCAAGCATGTGGGACACTTTCACCAAGAAATATCCAGGTACATAGGCTTTCTCCCTTTTATCGATATACATATGTATATATAATATTTAATTTAGAGATAATAATGTTGAAATAAATTTACAGATAGATGTCAAAACCATAACGCTGATGTCGCTGTTGATTTCTACCATCGTTACAAGGTAATTTACACATGTTTATCTCTTTTTCTCTTCTTGTGATTTAACTATTTTTAATGTTAATGTTTTTAAAATAAATATTAACAGGAAGACATTAAGTTAATGAAAGACCTCAACACTGATGCTTTCAGACTTTCTATTGCGTGGCCCAGAATTTTTCCCCGTAAGATCATCATAATAGTGTTTTTTTGAAACACTACTCATAGTGGTTATTATTATAACAATAATTTACAAATGGTTTATGAAAATAACAAGTGGAAATGTAAAACTTTTTACAGATGGAAGAATGTCTAAGGGAATAAGCAAAGAAGGAGTCCAATTCTACCACGACCTCATCGATGAGCTTCTCAAAAACAGTAATTATTCCACCATTAAAAACAACATTAATTGAAAAAATTATTTCTAATCATTTTATTCTTACAATTATTTCTTTTTGTTTTTTGGAAATTTAGACATAACTCCACTAGTAACAGTCTTTCACTGGGATACGCCTCAAGACTTGGAAGATGAATACGGTGGTTTTTTGAGTAGTCACATTGTGTAAGTTTATGTGTATATAATTAAATAAAGTAGATTCTTTCTTGATAATTATATACATAACCTTTTGTTTTTTCAATAACTGTATATTATTAATAAATAACAGGAAGGATTTTACTGAATATGCAAACTTTACATTCCACGAGTATGGAGACAAAGTGAAGAACTGGATCACATTCAACGAGCCATGGGTGTTCAGTCGCGCCGGTTATGACGTCGGGAAAAAAGCTCCAGGACGTTGCTCACCGTACATCCCAGACTACGGAAAAAAATGTGAAGATGGACGGTCAGGATTCGAAGCTTATCAAGTCAGTCACAATTTACTCTTGGCCCATGCTTACTCCGTCCAAGCATTCAGACAGTGCAAACAGGTTTGAATTAATATAAATTTACATCTTTTATTTTAAAAAAATATTTTTTTATAAACATTGATCTAAAATCTCATTTTTTAGTTTTATTATAAACTTTAATAAAAAAAATTAATATATTTTATAACATTATAGTGTGCTGGAGGTAAAATTGGAATTGCACACAGTCCAGCATGGTTCGAACCAGCCGACCTTGAGAGTGTTGGAGCCCCCATTGAACGTATACTTGATTTCATCCTGGGATGGTATAATAACTAAACACGTTAATATAAATTTACACTAGATAATTTTTGTTTCTAATACTAACCTTCATCAATATTTTTTTTTTTAATTTTATAAAAAAAAACAGGCATTTGCATCCAACAACTTACGGAGACTATCCACAGTCGATGAAGGATCGCATTGGTTATAGATTACCAAAATTCTCAGAAGCTGAAAAGAAGATTCTAAAGAACTCTGCAGATTTTGTTGGAATGAATTATTATACCTCACAATTTGGAGCTCATATGACGACCGAAGACACCAAGCACGTAAGTTGGACGTCAGATTCTCTTGTTCAGTGGGAAAGTAAGTTACTCTAAATTTTCTTTAAGTTAGTTCTAATTATCTTTAATCATTGTTCTAATTAATACTAATACGCTTTGCTTAATTAACCAGACAAGGATGTGGATAAATACCAGATTGGTAGCCAGGTAGATCAACCATTTTTTTTATTAATATATTTCTCACACTTAACTTTTTTTTATCACACAACTTTTCTTTATTATTAGTAACTTTAATTTATAATATATTGTTTCTTTTTAGCCTGCTGGTGGGAAACTGCCTGTGTATTCAAGAGGAATGAGAAAACTTTTGAAGTACATCAAGGACAGCTATGGAGACCCTGAGATTATGATCACCGAGAATGGTTAGAGAAAATATTCTCCAAAAATAAATTTCCATTTTATTTAACAAAATTTCGATTTTTTGTTTTCTTGAAGGATATGGAGAGGACCTTGGAGAACATCAGGATGACGTGGAAATCGGGATAAATGATCACAACAGGAAATATTATCACCAGAGGCATCTCTTGAGTTTGTACGAAGCCATTTGGTAAGTAAAAAAATTGAACTCAAGCCCCAAAACTGATCTAAACATTTTGTGTATGAAATATATTAAAAAAAAAAAACTAATGAATATGATTTGTTTTTTGCAGCGAAGACAAGGTGAACGTTACGGGGTATTACGTGTGGTCTTTGATGGATAACTTTGAGTGGCAAGATGGGTACAAGGCGAGGTTCGGGCTTTACTTCGTCGATTACAAAAACAATTTGACTCGTCACCAAAAGGTTTCTGGCAAATGGTATGCTGATTTCCTTAAGCCTGGATTCCCAACTTCTAAGCTCGTGAGGGAAGAACTCTAAGATCATGAATCCTCCTACCGAAATAAAATGTATTGCAAGAGAGATCTTGTTCTTGAGGATTAATATCAGTATGTGTGTTTTATGGTTGTTGTCTTTTTTTTTTTTTAATTATCTGTGTTTTCTTGAATGAGTGACTATTTACGTTTAACATCTATTGTGACACAAAAATAAATGTTGCAGTTATTTAAAATAAGTTGCAGTTTATAACTTTGTTGGGTCCAAATACACCCAAGCAGGAAAATATGAAATATGTGGGCTAGTGGTGTGTTATAGTGACCATAACTAATAAATCTGAGCCATGGGTGCGTGGGGATAAGCCTTTCTCCAAAACCATGATATCTTTATAGTTGTTGTCATTTTTTAGGCCACAGAAAATCGTATGTAATAGTTTAGTTGCCTTTAGTTGACTATCACAAGTCAATTGTTTTCTTTTGATCATCTGATAGAAATCCACAATATTGATTCATGTTTCTTATTTTTTTTGTTCCAGCATATTCTTTTTATTGTGCAAATGTAGCATTCGAAATGCCGAATTCACATATAAAACATTATATAAAATCAACAACATAAAATATCCAACTACATTGACTAGATCATCCATGCACCATGCAAATCCAAAACTTCCAAGGTTAAGCTACTATAGTTTTATTACACATTTACAAAAGTATGTCATATTTTATACGAATTTTCAGTTTTAAATTTGACCAAAAATGGATAGCTGCATATTCTATTTTGATGTTAAAATTGAGAAACTTTATAGGTTAAAATCGCAGAATTTAATTCACTGTCACATCCAAAAAATCATTGATTGGCACTAAAATATGAAATCACATGTATTAAAAAAGTGTGAATGTTATTTTGCTGTCAAAATGACAAGTCAAAAATAGGAATCTTGTTTTGGCACAAGCCTGTGAAATTTTATTTTGATACTAAAATTTTTTTTTGGCTAACACTACAAGATGTATTTTTCTCTAAATTAGTAAAACCAGTTTTTGATACCAAAACATATATAATCTTTTTCTTACTTCCTCCCCATAAAATTCAAATTATGTTTTATTTTAAATTGGAAAATATTTTACATTACAAATGAAAATATGAACAGTGACGGGAGTTGGATATGGAGGAGTATTCGTAAATTTCAACATATGGTGAGACCCTTTATCATATCTGAAGTTGGCTCGGGGATCACAGAAAATTTTTGGACAGATAATTGGACATCTTTGGGCCTCCTTTTTGATCTAACAGCCCCTTAAGGTCCATGGTATCTGGCCTGCCGCTAAATGCTACTGTGGCTGATGCGGTAAGGGAGGATGGCTGGTGGATTAGCAACTCCAGAAGCAGGAGTCCCACTATCGTCTTTTTAAAGAATTGTCTACCAGATCATTTGCCTATTGTATCTTCTGAAATAGATGACCAATACCTTTGGAGTACTAGTATTGGAAACCCAAAAGCTCGGTTCTCCTCAGCAGACACTTGGAAAGCCCTGCATCCTGTGTTTTATGGTTGTTGTCTTTTTTTATTATTATCTGTGTTTTCATGAGACACAAATAAAAGTTGCAGTCCAAATACATCCAACTATTAAAATATGAAATATGTGTTATAGTGACCATAACTAACACTTTTTCCGTTTTTGAATAAGTGTCACTTTGACATTTTTCACAGAAATTAAAAAATATGTATAATAAACTAATATATTTATATTTAATGTATGATTAATTAAATGAAAATGATTTAAATAAAATTTTATTGGTTATTTAGAAGGGAAAAATTAAATTTAGTGTACAAATTTACATTGGGATAGTAGAATGACACTTTTTGTGAAACAAAATTAAAAACCTAAAGTGACACTTATTATTAAACAAAATTAAAAAACTAAAATGATATTTATTATGAGACAGAGGAGTAAATATGGGTGTGTGGGGATAAAAAAGATAGTCTTTCACAATAACGAACTAACACTTTAAATACTACTCCTATATATCGAAAACCCTACTGAAGATGAGTATGAATCCTAAGGTAAAAGATAAACACCAAATTCTAAAGATAAGGATAAAAACCAAACAACTTAAAAGAGTCTTCCCGCCACTGCACTGGAACTAGCCGGCGAGTCTCTGACGGCAAGGTAGAGAAGATGCGCTGCATCAGGTCCCTCCGGGTAACAGAAGATTCCCCTCAGAATCTTGAACGTCATTTTCCCCCATGATACTTGGACATATACTTCACGTTAAAGACATTGGCCGTCTTAATGTGATCAGGCAATTCGATGCGGTAAGCATTGTCATTGATACACTCAAACACCTTAAGAGGACCTATCTTCCGAGATCGCAGCTTGTTGTACTCATGAGTAGGTAAGCGATCCTTTGTAAGCACGACCCAAACCAAATCACCTGGAGAAAATAACACTTCGCGCCGTCGCACATCAGCCCGAGCCTTATACTTACGAGCCGATTCTTCCAGATTTTTCGCCACTGTTTTGTGAATCTCCTGCAGCGCCGAAACAAAATCCGAAGCCTTCCCATGCGCACGTGTGAGGTCGGGAAACGGAGCAAGGCTAAAGGACAGCGCGGTACTGTACCATAAACTACTTGAAACGGGCTGAATCCAGAACTCCGGTTTGACGCATGATTATGCGCAAATTCCGCCTGACACATGCGAGTATCCCAAGCACGAATGTTATCTCCCACCAGTGCACGTAACATATTTCCAAGTGAACGATTCACCACCTCTATCTGACCATCCGTTTGAGGATGATATGCTGTGCTCATATCCAAACTTGTACCCAATATCTTCCACAAGGATCGCCAAAAATGGCTTAGAAATCGAGTATCTTGATCAGAGACAATCAACGACGGGAGACCATGAAGATGGTACACCTCTGCGAAAAATAACTAAGCCACTCGCACCGCATCTGTAGTACGTTTACAAGGAATAAAGTGGACCATCTTAGGAGAAACGATCCACCACCACAAAAATAGAATCATTACCCCTCTGCGTTCGAGGTAAACCCAGAACAAAATCCATACTCAAATCTGTCCAAGGTTGTGTCGGAACTGGGAGAGGCAAGTAAAGTTCAGCGTTAGACGCATGGCCTTTTGTCATTTGACAAGATCTACATCGCTCCACGTACCTCTCCACATCTCGTCGCAAACTTGGCCAATAATAAGAAGCAGCGACTAACTGCAACGTCTTGTCGCGACCCACATGGCCCTCGCGATGAAGTTCTTCAATGATTCGCAGTCGTAAGCTGCAATCTGGGACACAAAGTTGTGACCCTCGAAACAAAAATCCATCCAGCAAAGAATAATCGTTTCTCGTTCCAGAACACACTTCCATTACAATACTCCCAAAGAATGCATCAGACTCATATAACTCAGAAAATGATGAGAAACCAGTAACCGAAGTATGTAAAGTCGCAAGGCATACATGCCTGAGACTAAGGGCGTCGGCTACTCGGTTGAGCTTGCCATACTTATGTCGAATGGTGAAAGTGAACTGTTGCAAATAAGCAATCCAACCAGCATGCCTCGCCGAAACTTTCACCTGGCTATCGAGATGCTTCAGAGCATCATGATCAGTAAAGAGGACAAAATCACGGTGAATGAGGTAATGCCTCCAATGGCGAACCGCTTGAACTACTGCAAAGAATTCTACGTCATACGTGCTGTAACGGCTTCGAGGACCAGTCAATTTCTCGCTGTAAAATGCCACATGCCGAGAATTTTGGCTCAAAACTGCACCAATTCCGAGTTTAGAAGCATCACAATGTAGCTCAAACAATTCAGAAAAATCGGGGAGGACCAAGACTGGAGTTGTTGTAAGTTTGAGCTTGATTAGGTCAAACGCGACTGATGCTTCTGAAGTCCAGGCGAATGTCGTACCCTTCATACACTCGGTAATAGGAGCCATTATTAAACTGAAATGAGCGACAAAACGCCTCTAAAAGGACACCAATCCATGGAAACTCCGCACTTCTGATATCGATTGTGGTATAAGCCAAGCACGAATTGCCTCCACTTTACTCATATCCATGGACAAACCGCGAGTCGACACTACATACCCCAAAAACAACACATCACTAGTACCCCACTCACATTTCTGTCGCGCCACATATAACTTTTCCCGCCGCAGGACATTCCAGTATCTGGCGTAAGTGGTCATGATGAGACTCCAACGATTCACTGAAAACCAGGATGTCGTCAAAATAAACCACAACAAATTTCCCGATGAAAGGTCGCAAAGCCTGGTTCATAATTCTCATAAATGTGCTTGGCGCATTCGACAATCCAAAAGGCATAACCAACCACTCCAAAAGCCCTTCTCTCGTTTTAAAGGATGTCATCCATTCATCGCCAGGACGGATTCGGATCTGATGATATCCACTCTTCAAATCAAGCTTAGAAAATATCCCGGCGGACCCAATCTGGTCTAGTAAGTCGTCTAGGCGAGGGATAGGGAACCTGTAGCTCACTGTTATTTTATTGATCGCCCTGCTGTCCACACACATTCGCCATGAACCATCTTTTTTTGGTATAAGTAACGCAGGAACCGCACAAGGACTGAGGCTCTCGCGTATATGGCCCTTTGCGAGTAAAGCTTCCACTTGTTTGCGCAATTCCTCATGCTCTTGAGGACTCATACGGTAATGTGGGCGATTAGGCAGAGAGGCACCAGAAACTAAGACAATCTGATGCTGAATGTCACGCAAGGGAGGTAATCCGAGAGGCAAGTCTTGTGGAAAAACATCTGTGAAATCCTCTAACACTCTTGCAATAGCAGGCGGAATGTTGAGAGGAGCTGTCACCCCTATACTCTGAGCTAATAGTGCAAAGGCAAATTTCTCCTCCCTTAGTTCGCTTGCGAAGGACGCATAGGAGCATAACAACACAGTGTTACTCGAACCAGTACCCTCCAAAAGATGGGGTGGAAGTGCCGGTTGTGGTGGAGGTAGATCTTGACTTGGTAGAAGAACGATACGTCTATTTTCGAAGAAGAAACTGTGGACATTGGTGCGTCCATTATGCGCGACGTCACGATCATATTGCCATGGCCTCCCCAAAAGTAAGTGGCAGACATCCATAGGCACCACGTCACAATAAATCTTGTCCTTGTAGTAAGCACCGATAGAGAACGATACAAGCACATGGTGTACTATACGAATGTTTGTCCCTTCCTTTAGCCAAACTAACTTGTATGGAGCAGGATGCTCTGATCGTCTTAAACCCAACTTGTTAACCGCATCCTCCGAAATGACATTGTGACAACTTCCCGAATCGATAACAAAGCGACATACTTTGCCCTTAATTGTGCAGGTGGAAGCAAAGATATTAGATCGCAACCAAGGTTGGTCGTCTTGTCGCATAGGTGCGAGACACACTCGTCGCAGCATCAACAAAGTCCCCTTGTCACCTTCATTACGATCATCAGCCACTTCTTCCAAAACATCCTCATGATCATCAAGACCATCGTCGTCCCACTTAACCTCTTCTGCCAATAGTTCACGACGAGTAGCATTGGGACAAGTTGTTTGTCAATGACCAGGTTCTCTGCATGTAAAGCAACGAAGTGCGTTGGGGCGAGCAGAACGTCTCAGCTCCTCAGGCGGCGCAGCAGTACACGAACCAGGTGTTGGACGCGTTGCTGACTGGTCGACGGGATCCTTAGCATTAGGACCCTGTGGAACAGGATCGGACGCTTGTGATGGTATTCGGGAACGACCAGTAGTGCCCCAGGCCTGCCCGGATTGTTTAAACTACAACTCAAAAGCCACAGCTCGTCGATGTCTTCCGCCACTATGATCGGATCAAACTGGGACACTGCATTTTGAATATGCGGTCTCAAGCCTCCAATAAACCGAGAAACCAACTAGATCTCGCTATCCATTATTTCGTTGCGTGTCAACAGCAATGTGAATTCTTCAGCATGGTCATCCACAGATCTCGATCCTTGGCGAAGATTTTGTAGACGCGTGAACATCGTACGATCAAAATTATATGGCAAGAACGATTTACGCAGAACCTTCTCAAGCTTAGCCCAAGAGTCAATATTTGATTTCCCCTCTCGAGCTCGAGAAGCCTTCAACTGCAACCACCAAGAAGCCGCTTTTCCCCAAAATTTGGTTGCCACTAAAGCCACCTTGCGTTCCTCTGGAACTCGTTTAAATTCCAGCATTTCTTGAACAGCAACCAACCAGTCCAAAAGTTCTTCTCCACGAACTCCCCCATGGAATTCTGGGATTTCCACCTTGAATCCCATCTCCCAACTTCGATCTTCACGCTCGCGATTAGGCCACAATCCTCTGTTTCTCTGAATATGTTCGTCTTCGGCGAAAGGGTTATCATCCACGTCGGTCGATCCATCTTCAGAAACAGCACGATCTCTATCGCGGTTGTATTGATCACGCTCCCGCGGAGCACGATGAACTTGATCGCCATGTTGATTATGGCGCAAGTACATTGATTCAGCTAACTCGCGCACCGAGGCGTGAATCGATAACTGAATGTTCTCCTGCATCGTCAGAAGCTTTTTTCGCAGTTCATCCCACTCGTTCAGAGGCTGGTCTGATGCGTTAACACTGTTGTTATGTCGAGGAGCCATTGATCTCTGAAATCGTCAAAAGAAAAAAAAATTTAGGTCGAACGAACTTGCTCTGATACCAAAACTGGCGCAGCGTAAGTGCGTAGCAAAACGAGATCCGTTTAGTCGAGGAATACCCGAATGTCGATTTGATTCTTGCCACGTTGATTCGCAGAATAACCGTAGCAAGAAGAGAATGAACTTTGAAAGCTCTGAATATTATTGATAAAAAAAAGTAGTTTTTCACAATAACGAATCAACACTTTAAATACTACTCTTAGATATCGAAAACCCTACTGAAGATAAGTATGAATCCTAAGGTAAAAGATAAACACCAAATCCTAAAGATAAAGATAAAAACCAAACAACTTAAAAGAGTCTTCCCGCCACTGCACTGGAACTAGCCGGCGAGTCTCTGACGGCAAGGTAGAGAAGATGCGCTGCATCAAGCCTTCTCCAAAACCATGATATCTTTATAAGTGCTGGCATTTTTTAGGCCACAGAAAATCGTATGTAATAGTTTGGCATATTGCTGTCATATTGGATACGCATTTTTCCGTTTTAAATGGATAGTTGTCATATTATTTTGATGTTAAAATTGAGAAACTTCTTAGAGTTAAAATCACAGAATTTAATACACTGTCATATCGAGAAAAACATCGATAGGCACTAAATTAGAAATCACATTTCGGTATCAAAACAGTGCCAAATGTTATTTTGCTGTCAAAATGACAAGTCCAGATCTCAGCAAAAAGAAAAAAATCTATTAAAATTATAGAATTTTTTTCTTACGGAATTTGCAAAAGAACTTGAAATATCCTTTCAAAAATATGAATCTTGTTTTGGTACTAAAACTAAATTTTATTTTGATACTACATTTTAGAATTATTTTTTTGTTTACACTACAAGATCTATTTTTCGTTAAATTTGGAAAACCAGTTTTTGATACCAAAACATTATATCATCTTGTTCCTACTTCCTTCCCAAAAAAATAATTATGTTTTCTTGTAAATTATAAAATATTTATATTTCAAATAAAATATAAAATTATATTTTCTCGTAAAAATAACCTATACTGTAAAATTGAAGAAATATTATCTTTATGTGTAACCAAACACCTTATTTTAAAATTGAAAACACGAAATCTTATTTTCGCACCAAAACTATAAAATACCTTTTTATATAAAAGTCTTATACTTTTTTATTTTTATGCTATATACTTATAAATTATTAATATAATTGTTTATAGGAATCTATAGGTTATTTACTGAATTTTATTAAAATATATTTGATTACTTGATATTAAAAAGTATTTTTTTATGTTTAGGGTGATACTATTTGATAATTATTTTAGTGTATTTTTAACATGAAAATGATTGATAAATATTTAGTGTGAGATTAATTTTTACGGTATGAGTTATAATGACATGCAGTGTTAGACTATGATTAAATGGAGTCTTTAGGGGAATTTTTTAAGGTGTGAAACCCATAAACAGTGTAAGAGTCGATTACA
Organism: Moricandia arvensis; assembly: GCA_905132765.1. Classification (NCBI taxonomy): domain Eukaryota; kingdom Viridiplantae; phylum Streptophyta; class Magnoliopsida; order Brassicales; family Brassicaceae; genus Moricandia; species Moricandia arvensis. The sequence continues at coordinate 4,363 of CAJHQP010003965.1, read as the reverse complement.
GAAATTATAAATTAAAAACTAGTTTTTATGGATTTCTTATATTGCTTACGGACTGCACTAACACACGACAACTCGCGATTAGTTCACTTAAAAAAATAAGTGAGTTTCTTATGGTTAATCATGCCATTACATATCATTTCAATTCATGATATCTTTGACAAAGACAACACACTATTATTAGTATAATATTATTCTGTAAAATACATATGCGGAAATTAAAAAATACCAGCCTTTATTTTTTTTTCAAACTTAGACCAGCCTTTATTATGTAGTGAATTGAAGACCAAATTCCAAAAACTTCATTTAAAAAAAAACTTTAAATGTCAAAAACATTATTACAAAATTCCAAGGAAACTAGAGATTTGTATTGCAACTAAAAAGTTTGTCTGGGCACGTTTTTCCCTCCTCTTGGTTGTTAAAACTGAGCAACTACCAAACCATTTCGTCACATTTTCCTTATTTCACACTGGTTCTTACAAAATTCCAAAAACAATATTATTAGCTCTTTTTGACAAAAAAAACAGACTTTATTTTCGTTTTAAGGGGATAATATCCAATTTTCTTACAGTAATTATCCATAACTGAGATATAAATATTAAATATTATTATACTAGTTTGCGAGATACTATAATTTCTACTTTTCATCATTCATACTCTCTCTGTTTCTAAATAAATGTCACTTTAGCATTTTTTTCTTGTTAAACAAAAAGTGTCACTTTAGAATTCCAATGCAATTTTGAGCTGAATATTAATTGCAAATGCATTGATTTTATAAATAATTTTAGTTTCTAATAATCTTATTGGTTGAATATGTGTAATTAATAAGAATATAACGCATTCCAATAACTTTCTTAATCTGTGTGAAAAATGTCAAAATGACACTCTTTAAAAAACAGAGGGAGTAATACAATTCATTATTCAAATGAGTAAGAACATCTCAAATGGTTAAGTTCATTTTTTTCTTTAAAATATGAAGTTTTTCAAAAAATCAAGCAACATGTTTTTTTAATGATTTGCTTCATTTTTTTCAAAAAAAATATTTGAAATATATTTTATCACCATTTTATAATTAATTATTAGTAACATCTTATATTTTTCTAAATTTACTAATTTAACCCATTATTTTTCAATAGTAATTCTTTTTATAAGTTAAACATATTATATGATACAATTATTACAGATAACACAAATAGTAAACAAAAAATATTAGATTTTATTAAAAAACTAAAATACATACATCTCTTAAGTGAGTAACCAAAACATTTCAAAAATAAAAAGAGCTTCTTTTATTTAAATTCTTCCAAATCGATATAGAATTTTCGGAAATTATTATTTTCATGCATTTCGTTATTAGCATAATATAAACTTTGAAAGTAATTGGGTGACATCAACATTTATAATTTATTTAAATACAAAACAAAAACAAGTTAAAGTTAAAGATTAATTTTTAAATAATAAAATTTATGTTCAAAATTTGAATAAATGAAAAAAAAAATGAAGTGCCACTAGATTAAAAAATGAAACAAAACATAGAAAATAAAGCACCATTAAAGATGATATAAAAAAAATATATTTGTTTAACAGTTTAGGTCATCTAACGAGAATATGTGATATCAATAAATAAAATATTAAAAGAAATGAAAAAGCATCCAAGCAGAACCCCATTAGAAATTTTGTGTCTATGTGTCAATATATGAATGGTTTCTTTTTTTTTTAAAGTAATTAAAATTTTAATTTTTATAAACTGTATCAAGATAATAGTAATTTAATGTTGAGAACCTAAAAACTAGAAACTGGTGGGCCCCCCACTTTAAACATCCCTCTAATCACCTTGGATAATCATGCTCTAAGTGTTTTTAATGCTAGATTGGAGTTGCTAACCTTCGGCCATAACACCCACCGCGCAATGTTCGAGTGATCGGGACCTATGATGAGCCGAAAATCCATGGTAATAGAACGGGTATTCGCGCACCAGTTGTTGAAAACAACAACTTCGAGAATAGGTCAAGCTTGATCAACATGGTGCAAGGAAATAAGTACCATGATCTGGCTATGGAAGATCCACTGGACCATTTAGACAACTATGACATGCTCTATGGTACAGTGAAGATCATTAGCATGCCTTTCAAGCTGAGACTTTTTCTATTCTCACACTGAGACAAAGCTCATATATGGCAAAATATTCTACCCAAAGGTTCAATCACTACTTGAAATGACTGTAAAAGAGTTTCTTCACAAAATTCTTCCCTACTTCTCAGACTGCACGAATAAGATTTTGCATGGCTGGTTTGGTTGGTTTGACACCTTATATATTACATTGATATTGAGGAGTAAAATTATTATTTACTAATACATGGTTGTTGGTTTTTACTTTGTATATTATATGGTCTTTGGTTTATATTTTGTAGTTATATGAACCAGAAAGACATCAAAAATTATTTAAAGTACAAATCCAACGTGAAAGTTTGCCATATATATATATATACAGCGACGTTCCTAAGATATTGGAGGCCTTAAGTAATTTAGTAAATAATTTAAAAAAATATTTTATAAATTTGGAAGTTTTTTCTCTGTTCATTTAAAAAAAAAGTTGGAAACCTATGACAATGTTTCACTTCGCTATGATCAGAAACGTTAATAATTATGGCATCAAATCGTGAACAAGAAAACCATCCAACAACCATTCATGTGATAAAATATACTCTCTCTGTTTCGATTTTAATTGTCGATGTGGAGTAAAACTTTTGTTTCAAAATAAGTGTCGTTTTATAATTTTTATGCAGAATTTGTTGAATTTATATGTTATTTTATTATTCTATTGGTTGAAATGTGGTTAGGTTTATAGATAATGATATTTTTTTTGAAAATATGCAAAATTAAATATTTTCTCAATCTGTGTGTAAAAATTAGAAAAGACAACTAAAATAAAACGGAGATAGTATCTATTTACAAAGTAAAGTGAGCAAATCTAAAACGTCAGTAACTATGGCGTCAACTCGTGAACAAGAAAACCATTCTTCTTCTTTTTTTGTGGTTTCCGGAGTCCGGACAAAGAAACAAGCACGTGTTTTGTTTGATCTAAAGTTTCAACCTAACTTAAAAATGAACATACACACTCGTGGAGACGGTACGTATTGAAACCAAACTAAATATACACACTCACAGAACCCTATATAAGCATAACCTATCCTTCCCTTCATCCTCATCAATTCCTTCACCATTGTCTTTAGAGAAAGAGAAAGAGGGAGAAACACAAAATGGTGAAGTACGAGAGGGTTCCTTTACTCTTAGGGCTAGTTCTGGTTCTAGCTTTGGTCGGAGCTCCGACCAGAGCCGATGGACCCGTTTGTCGTAAGGCTGAGAAATTTAGCAGAGCTAGCTTTCCTGAAGGCTTCCTTTGGGGAACTGCTACAGCCGCATTTCAGGTCCATCTTTAATTTACATTTTGTTTTTAAAAGTTATGTTTTATGTTTTTTATTTTCATTTATATATATATGATTATTTATTTTTATTTTGTTATCATATTGGACTATAGGTTGAAGGAGCTGTTAATGAAGGTTGCAGAGGGCCAAGCATGTGGGACACTTTCACCAAGAAATATCCAGGTACGTAGGCTTTCTCCCTCTTAAAGATATATAAATGTATATATAATATTTAATTTAGAGATAATAATGTTGAAATAAATTTACAGATAGATGTGAAAATCATAACGCTGATGTTGCTGTTGATTTCTACCATCGTTACAAGGTAATTTATACATATTTATCTCTTCTTCCTTTCTTGTGATTTAAATACTATTTTTGATGTTAATGTTTTTAAAATGAATATGAACAGGAGGACATTAAGTTAATGAAAGACCTCAACACTGATGCTTTCAGACTTTCTATTGCGTGGCCCAGAATTTTCCCCCGTGAGATTTTCTTCACTGTTCACCATAGTGTTTTTTTTTTAATAAACACTAATCATATATTATTATAATAATTTACAAATGGTTTATGAAAATAACAAGTGGAAGTGTAACACTTTTTACAGATGGAAGAATGTCTAAGGGAATAAGCAAAGAAGGAGTCCAGTTCTACCACGACCTCATAGATGAGCTTCTCAAAAACAGTAATTATTTCACCTCCAGAAACAACATTAGTTGAAAAAAATCATATCTACTCTGTTAATTTTTACAAATATTTTTTTTGGAAATTTAGATATAACTCCACTAGTAACCGTCTTTCACTGGGATACTCCTCAAGACTTGGAAGATGAATACGGTGGTTTTTTGAGTAGTCACATTGTGTAAGTTTGTATGTATATAATTTAAACTTTCTTGATAATCATATGCATAACTTTCTGTTTTTAATAACTATATTAT